>DWAN01005461.1:0-11231 GCA_018230445.1 Heliconius hewitsoni
GCTTTGCCTCGACACCAGAGCGAAGAAATGGAAATATAAACTTAAGTAAATATTTTATCTCCTCGAGTGATGATCGAACCCACAACCAGTCGCTTTTACAGTCACACTCTGTGCCACTGCGCCACGACTGACCTCATATGGCCTTGTTATATTATATGTAATAAAAATTATAATATAACAAGTAGAATATTATCGTTATCCTAATTTTGATAAGAATTATTTTAATTTTGTCAAATAATATATTATTAATATAAAAAAAAACTACATGTAGGTACATATGAAGACCGGAAACTAAAAGATAATAAATATCAAGTTAAATATACACTTTGATATAAAATAAGTTCAATTACTTGTCCCAATATATTTTAATAAGATACACGACTGCCATTCCATTCCTTTTTCAGAGTACTGGTTCTAATCCGGCACTAGGGAATCTAGTCGTGAATGTTCCGATAACGTTCTCGGTAACTCCCCGCTAAGGAAATCTACGACACTATCAAACGATTCATCACATGAACCTCCGTCTGCAAGGAATAGTTAGTGGTTTCTGTTAGTTAGCTTTTAACACTGACTTTTTGTTTTTTAATTTTCAATGTACAGAGATGCCGAAGAGTCATATAAATTTATCACATGTTTATATGAGATCGTATGTATATGTATAAATAAATGTAAATGCTACATATATCTGTATTTTAATGATTGCAAATACTTGATCGTTTTCTTAGTCAAAGGAAGTGTGACCGTATGCGTGCTTAAATAGTACAAGGCGCACTAGTGACTTGAGTGTTGACTTTCCAACAAATTAAAAATATTAATTGATTATGTTTGATATCCTTAAATAGTTATTCACTCAGAATTATTTTATTTACATTGATACTTGATATAGTGGTGATGTCTAAAAATAGTTTATTCCTGTGACTGTTTCCACAAGAGCGAACATAATAGCAAAACGGGACGCCACTAATATACTTATACATCATTATACTTACAATATGTAATTTATACAACTTCAATTTAAGTTGATATCAAATTTATCCTTAATATTAATTACATATGTACCAAATTTATGTGGCTCTATAACTTCAGGCTGTCCACCATGTTGCGGTGACATGTGACTCCGAAGAATGTCTACAGCGAATGCCTCAGTGCCATCGGCTGGCTTGAAATATACACCGAATCAGTACAGTCAATTGATAAGCGATTATAGACTGTATTTTTAAAATGATAAGGTTTATCTACAAATACATTAATATCAGGTCAGGTGAAGCCTTAAAACGTAACAAGCACGCTTCATGTAGAAAATGAAAACCGCAGTATTATATTTGACCTAACTCGACCTCGATTAGTTTTTGCAAACCTTTTCAACACCATAAGCTACTTTATTTACTTTATTTTATAATTTTAATAGATTGTCGTGGCTCAGCGCCACTGCGTCTGACTGTAAACGCGAGGATCGTGAGTTCTCTTTCCACTTGGAGGAATGAATTATTTTCATTTCCTCGTGCTCTATAATAGTCCTTTATCTCGACAGGTTCTTATATCAATATTTATATTAACCATCTTTATAAGTATTTATAAAGATGGTTATTATCATTTCTCTCAAAGGATACACGAATTAAAAAAAATGTTAAAAAGTTAGCAAACACTTCCCAAAATAGTCGTTAGAGATAAAGCGATGGGCCATATAACGAGCGGACTCGAAATAATGATTATAGAATTCCATACTACTAGAGCTGGGTGCCATATTGCTATTCGTAAAATGTTTATTTGTATAAAGTCGTAACTCGAGTTATTAACTAAATTGCGGAATTGAAATTATAATATGTTAACTGCTGCCTTAATTGTTATTATTATACGTACTATAAAAACTAATAGTCATACATCAGGAAGCGATTTACTAAGGTATTAGCTTTATTAGGTATAGTATTTCAAGAGGCAGAGTTCGGTAGAGATCATAAAATCAGTTCTATTTACGATATTTATTTGATACTAGCGAGTCGCGGCTTCGCCCGCTTGAACTGTTCAATTATTTATTTGCTAACCTGAATTACTTTAGTATTCTAATGATATTATAATTTAAACTATAATTTAAAAGACAATATGATAGATAATTTATTATTAGATAGATTATTATTAGAATAAAATTGCATTGAAAACTAAAATTTCAGCCATTGAATTGGCTACATCAATTTAGCCGAACAAAACACTTTATATTAATTTATTTTATTTATTTATGAACCGATTGAAATAAAATAAAAACTATATTTTAAGGCATAAATGCCAAAATGAATATTGAATTTAAATCTGATAAGCCGTTTCTGAAACAAGCGAGCTCAAACGCAAAATAATCAGACAAAACATTTAAAATATTTGTTTTGGGTTCTATTACGATGATAAACGTCCCCGATAATATTTTTTTCCATAAATATATATACATCCCATATATTTTCGATTTTTTTCATATACACACAGAGATCAGTTACATTTTTATATGTATTTACTATCTAATTGATACATGTATTTGATCATTTATACATACAAAGTTCATTTCACTAAAGATCATCATGGACATGTAAATTATCAACAGGTATAAATAAGGGATAAAGGTACAGAAGATAAGGATTGCGGACTTTTATGAGAATCAGCAAATTAGGTAATATTTTTAGTTTTTAGGTAATAGATTCGGAGTGCAATTAATTTGAGATTTTTTTTTTAGTTTAACGCTAATCCTGCTTGTAGCAGGGTAGGCAGAGGGAGCCTAGTATTAAGACACTCTGCATTTGTTTTTGCTTTCTTTTGAGTTTCCTTCTATCCATTTCAGTCATAAATACTAAACGTACAGGCAAAATATTTTTGTTTTATTATGTGTATGTATAAGTATAACGCATGTCTATTGCTCTTCAAGTGTATATAAATTGTCAGGGCTGTCGTTTATACTGGCTGGCTAATACTCGCCTACTACCTACTGAACTTAGTTCACATGTATACACGTTTGAACCTGCACTTGTAGCGACTTATTCTATTTGACACGTTGGGGTCAATAGTATGTCAAGTTTGTGATTTATTATTTCTTAAACATATAAGAAAAGCTATTAATATTTACTTATTTATAGACTTATTTTAAAATTCACGTGCGGACACAACCGCACATAGCGGAGTAGGCAGAGGGAACCTGGAAACCTAGTGTTAAGGCACATCGTTCCCATTAAAACACTTCCGTTTTCCACTTTCCGCCGAACTAACATCGGGCTTTAACTCGTTACCAGAGAGAGGAAATAAAAACAATTAATTCCCCTGTGTGCGAAACGAACCTGTCGCATATACAGTCGCACGCTTGTACTCCTGCGCCACGAAGATCTCGCATTACTACAGGGGGGAAACGTGAGACATTAAAAATATACGTATTGTCATTGAAATATTGGTAAAATTGACATATTCAGAACATATCGAATATATACATTAAAGTGCTGTCAAAACGTAATAAATGGATAAGATAATGATGAATCGGCATTGTGACGTTCTTTTTTAATTATACTTCTGTACAATTTGTGTGGTCGCAGCTCCTTGGCTTTGTTTTATCCTGTTGATATTTCTTTATTAAAAAATGATGGCAATTTAATTTAAGCAATAGCATGTAGTTTGAATATTTTTTTTATTCTTTACGCTGTATTCCGAATATAACAGAATAGAAGGATAGTGCTTACACGTTGTTACACGCTTGCCTCTGCGCTACTAAGCTGCCTCTGTCCCTGCGATGTGCGAGATTCAGCGTGAAGCTTAAAAAAAGATATTATGAATAAATTATTTTTTCTTTTTTTCATTTTTTGTTTTAAGAAATATGCAGATGAAATATTAATTTTTGAAGTGATATACTCGCTTACACATTATTTAGGTATTTATGGTACTCTCCAGTCTTTAAAGAAGATCAGATACTAGTACCATTTTGCTGAAATAATATAAAATATAGATCACATCAGCTTCACGCTGTATCCCGCACACGGCATGGTAGGCAGAGATAACCTAGTGTTGAGATACTCTGTTCCCACTTTCCGTCCAATTTTAATATGTTTTCAAATATTTTACTCTAGAACACAATTCTGTTGCTGTACTTATAGACCCTAAGTACTTACTCAATATACCTACGTAGATATACAGTACAACTGAGTGTTATTGACCATCTGTGGCGCCGAGAGCATAACAATGATCTACTTATCCCGTTATATTAGTTTCCGAACCGCTATCCGGTGATCAGTAAATTATTGAATACGACTTCGTGCAAGGTCGGCCGAATAAGCTTCAAATACTTGGGATACCGCCTACTAACGAGTGAGTATAGGGCAATTTTATCTTTATTACAGAGTCAATAAAGGCTAGAATAGTATCAAGTTATTTAATTCACTGTTAAGGTGTAAGTTAGTAATTTCTTATTTTGCGGTTAGATTCCGCTATGCTTGTCTTTTTTCTGATGCGACGGGCGATTGCGTAACTGACGTTTACTGTAAATAAAGGGTACCTCCGTCTCACGAAAAAAATCTTATACGAAACTTGTTTGAGTGACTTTTAATTATATTACTTTTGACAATCTAAATTATAGGTAGGTACTTGTATACTTTGGACTGTTTATAATGAAAAATATTTTTCTGGAAAATACATTAAATGACCTGGCCGGTTTCCAGGAGGTGCGGGTTCGAGTTCCGCTACGGTAAAATTTTTATACTTTTTCTAAATAGTTATTTTTCTTTTCTAAATGTGAAATAACACCTTAAAAATGTTTAAAACATTAAATATTTATCATAGTGAGTTTTGAACCTGCGTCTTTCGAAGACTATCCAGTTTGCGACAGTCTAAGACGTGGGTTCAAATTCCACTATGTAAAGTATTGATATGCATAATATTTGAGTTAATTTCATTCGACCTAGAGTTATTTTTGTGTTCCAGTAGAACAGCACTATTGATTTCAGAGTCTATTTGCAATAGCTTTTAAAACATATAAATAAAAATGTTATTGAAGAAATGTTCCAATTAAATTACTCTTTCCCACTCTTTTTTTTACTTCCAAGGTACATTTAATGTTATATGTTTTAGTAAATTTTTATTGTTTTATATATATAATAATAATTAATATTAATAAAATGAAATACAATAATTACTAAAAAGCATAATAACATTATTAGGACATCTAAAATTTTGAAATCGGTTAAGGATTAAGTGGCTCAGCTAAATCAAGGCAAATCTTCAAGGTTGATGATGCTTGGAGGAGTGTCACTTGAGACGTACAGAATTGCCTGCTCAGGTTCTCGTTGCAAATACTTGAAACTTCTAAATTCATTGTGATATAATAATAATTGAGTTCCGCTACTCAACACGCAATGCCTTCAGAATTCAGCGGAACGAGGTGAACGGAGTGTCTTAACACTAGGTTCCCTTTGTCTACCCTGCTGTATGCGGGATACAGAGTAAAGCAGATTTATAATAATAGTGTACCATAAGTGAGCGTGGAACGGATATCGAACAACGATATTTATAGGCTCGTTACTTTACACTTTCAGTAGTAGTAAATTTCCACCTGTAAGTCGTAATTCTTCGTATGACATCGTCTGTGAATGTATAGGTATATCTTTTGGCAAATTTTAGTTTCTGGTATTGCTTCTTATATTTTTATTTAGCTAATATATTATAATCCAATCTAATATACCTTTTATTTAAGTACACTATATTTAAATGCCGGAAATCTTGCATCAGTATTAAAGGTACTTTTAATATACATCATTCTACAAAATATTATTGGATCATGTTTCTAAAAATAGATCAACGCGAGGAATAATTAATTACTGTCCTACTTCCCAATATAATAAAAAAATCTGTATTACTTTCATCGGTAAAATATTATCTCGATAATTCTATACAAATCGTAAACTTACTTGAAGTGTTTTCAAGTGTCATTTATCGGTTTTTGTGGAAATTTAAAGTAGATGACTTAAACACGAGAATTCTCGACGGATAAGAAACACTTGACGTTAAGATGGCGTTTCTGTTGTCACCTTTCATCTTGCCCAAGATATTGGGAATTTATGACTGTCGTTAAAGTAAACCATATTAAATTTGGCTATTAAACTGTGAATAAAATATGTAGATACAATGTATGACATACTATATGGAACTGATAATGACAGTCACTAGTCTCGTTATCTTTATCTAAAATAAATCATCTGTTCGTCAAAGTGATTAGCGGTAGGTATATTATATCGGTAGACCGGCGGTTTCCTCGTGAGCGTTTGATTAAAATCAGCCTGTAATCACGAAATCGTCAGGGTACCTGATTTTAAGTGATTGAATTTAATAAAATAATATCGTGTAAGCATTAGCTGCCTTCACCTATGAGTAACATAAATATTACAATATAGCCCAAATCTCAACAATTACAATTTATAGTAAAAATGTTGCAATACAAATTAAAACGTCCATTTTACATCCGATCGTATCTTATAATAAATTGTATAAAAGCTTTTGCTGATAATTTAATGCAACATAAAACTGCAATGCCATTTGACAAGCAAAAACGTAATACTGATTGAAAAATGATGGACGGAAGCGTGGAGCGTACGCAATCAACATTCAGGAAAAAGCAATTCTGGGACAATTTACGACGTCTCTAGTAACCTAGGGTGGATTTTGTATCGTTACCTTGTATGTTTTTTATGTTTAAAATGATCTGCAATATAATATACGTATGTAGATAGAGTATACTCACAGTATGTAAAAAACTGCTTGAAATATTTTGTAGCAATATTTTTTTAAAGGACATGCCAATATTTGGATTCTAAATGATTTTTTTTTACAAAAGGGACACTAGTGCTAAGTTACTCCTTTCGTGTTAGTGACGGAACTTAACGTCGTTTTCTACTTTGCCACAGCGAGGAAATCAAAATAATTCATTCCTACGACGGCCTATGTATTAGTTTGAGTCCTATTTCCAGTTTTAAGATCCTAAGGATTCGTATTTCGATTTATTCTATGTAGATAGGTGGGCCTATAATTACGGCACGGTTTTATTGATATGAAGATTCGATGGTACTTACGTTGTTGTAAGGGGACATTTTTCGTATTACTCATTTAGGGGACATTTTACTCCACAGTGCAAATAATATTTAGAAAATAAAAACTTAAACAACCCATGTCCAAAGAAAACATGTAAAAGTAATATGTTTAAGAATTTTATTTTTTTTCATAATTTTTATTTAATTATTCAACCGTGGCCAATTACAAAATATTTTAATAAATTAATGTTTCTTTACAAGATAGCTTCGAGATTGTCGTGAATCTAGGGCAAATAGCGTGTCAACCCTTATACTCGTATTTAGTAAGTTTATTTATGACGTGATGTTTTTTTCCTATAAGTTATATACTTCATTCCAAATTGTTACAGTACACAGTAGCACAAGCAACAGTGTTTACAGTATTGTTAACCCGTTTCATATTATTAATTATTCTATATAATATTTTTTTACTTCTTGTAAGTCAATTTTATTTTACATTCGCATTATTAAAGAAATAATATCAAAATTGTGAACGATTTTGAATAGAGAGATATGTTACATATGTGTATTTCATGTTTTTACAAGTACTTTAGGACACAAAAGTTTTCAAAAGAATATGTTATTAGCTTTACACGTGTAAGAAATTATATTGTAATGCTCTTGATAAAATCACGACAAACGGATGAGCTATTTTAAAGAATATAATGCGTGTTATCAACTTAATCCTAGTTGATGCGATGAAAATATATTTGTAATACTCTAATTCATGAAATAATTTAGATAACGCAATCTGATAAGAAATTGGCAAATTTTACGCAGCATAAATATACTCGCTAGTTTGTTTACCACGTTTCGTATTATGATTGTTAGTCAGATTTATACAAGATGTTTTTATAATTACCAACATACAGCCATATTACACACTAAGCTAACTGTTCATAATGCATTTTATTTAAGGAATTCAAATTGCAGGACTCCTCTTGAATAACGCCCAAGAGGCGCAGATTCGAGTCTCGCTACGTTAAAAAATTTTTACGTCTTTTAGAAGACTTCTCTATGGCTCAGTGAATATGATTTAATTGAGTTTGAACACCATGGTTGTTATTGGTTGTAGTACGTGTTGATTGTTACTGTGTTTGACTGAAAGTGATAATTGTTCAAAAAAATAAAAACCCCAAAAAATTGTGAAGATATAGAAATGTAGCATCATAAAATGAATGTTAAAAGACTATTTCAATAGTATGTAGGTTCTCCATAAGTCAATGTTATCAGACACACTCGAATATAAATAAATGTATTGTTGCCGTTTCAAATGTTTTCTATTGGCAGCTATAGGCTGGTAGTTTACGAGTGGGGTGTAGTTGGAACTTTGCCTCCACACACTTACTGCTGAATGGAATTGGCAAGGATTCCGCTTACTTTGATAATACGTTGTACGTTAATGTATACCTAATTTTAGCACTATTTATCGCTGTTTATGTAAAGATATTGATAATTAGCAATTTAGAAAGTAGCAGCATACATAATATAAACATTAATATTATATATTCAATAATAATATTATAGACTACAGCGACCAGCTCGCGGCTTTGCCCAATAGAAATACACAATTATTTATTTACTTAAATGAATAACATTTGTGTTGTAAGAATATTATAATTTTTAATACAATATTCATACATTGAAAAAAAAACAACATGAATAAGTTGTAACAAGCGTATAAAAATTTCGACTTAGCTTGATGAGAATTCTGGTCGGTTTCCAGGAGGCGCGGGTTTGAGTACCGCTACGTTCGAATTTTTATGTTTTTTAAATAATTATTTTTCTTTCCTAAGTGGATACTTTAAAAAATGCTAAAAAACGTTCAACTTATTCAATAAAAAATATTTTGCTGCCCTTTGCTGACCTTACCTAGGTGTGAGACACTCCGTATCATATTCTTTTTAACACAATTTGGTGGCTCGCTTTATCTTATAAAGGCCAGGAAGTTAAAATAATTAATCCCCCGAACAGATCAAACCCACAAACAGGCAGATAGTGATCAAATTCAAGCTCCGCGACGGCCTCGATGCGTTTCATAATATAAACAAGGACATGAGTCCGACCTTCAAGGCACATCTAGTGGAACTCCCGTAACCTTGCAGCTTGACAGAACTACACAGGTAAGTACTGCCTGTCGTTTAGTAAGATTGACAACTGGAAAGGTAACGAAGGACAAAGGTTATCTGCGCCCCCATAAATTGTTTATTTTGAAAATTGTATAATTATTAATTAACAATATAGTTTTCTTATTAATCGTTAGTTGCTACATTAATATTTAGCAATTTTATTATTTTCAATATCCAATTTTTTTAATAAGAATACTGTTTACTTAATCTATTAACTGTTGTAATAATATAGCTAGAGTTAGTATGTTATTTACATTATTGTCATCACAGTCAATTGTTTTCTTAAAGAGACTCCACTGTGTGCTCCACTTTCTTATTTGCCTGTATTTATGAATAACTCTAAACTCTGAGATCGATCTTGAGATGCCGTTTTCATTCATAGTCGTAGATTGTTAACTAGAACTGGCATCACAAGTTCGATTTCAGAGTTGAGAGCCTTAGTTATGGGAGAGCCTTAGTTTATACATATTTGTATATTATTCTATATAATAGAGGTATAATTTTATCACCGGTACTGACAAATGTAACGCTCAATAACAAATTACAAAATAATTTACAAACAAGTAACAAATCAGGAAATTTCATGAGTTTCTGGTAATCGAGATACTTATATGTATTGTTTCCTCATTTACTAAATTCCATATTTTGTTACCTCAATGAATAGAAATGGTCAGACATTAGGATCGCGTGCCGCGGCTTCGTTACCGCTATACTTAGCGTGATCAACTAATAGTATTATAAAAATGTTCTATTTATAAACGAATACAAATCTGTACTTATTTAGTTTATTTATGACGTTATGTCAAGGTTAGTTTCAAATGCCATTCAATTATTTGTTTAATTAAATTAATTATATTGAAACTATGTTTTCTTTTGTATTAGCAAAATGGTGACAGTTTAGTTAGTTTTAGTTCTTTGAAGTAATAAGTTTTGCGTTTCTTATAATTTCGATGTTAGATGTGTTTGTTTATTCACTAAAAAATTATAAAAAAAACTTATTTAGAAAACGTATAAAACTTTGAACATAGCGGGACTCGAACCCGCGCCTAATAAAAAAATAATGATGGAAAACATTGAACGAGTACGTAATTTGTATTTGGCAACGATATATCAATTTTAAATAAATTTAGTCAGATGTTTCCATTCTTTACACTTTTGCTGGTTGTTTATCATTAACCCTTAACTTCTCATTCCTTTCTAGGATATTTATTATTCATTACAATCCGTTATTAACGATTCAATACGAAGACTAAAGAAAATTTCAACGACAATTTCTCCACGAATACCTAATTATTATTACGTATTACGTACGTAAATAAACATATTAGCTAATTAACATAGAATAACTTAACTTCACTCTATTCATTGTATCATTCTTCGTATTCCATGTGAAATTGCGCATACACACTCCATTCACTTGCCTGTTCCAACTCAACGCCCAATGAAAGCCAAACAGTACGGATCTCCTATTTGCATTCAGCTCCATAAATAATAAACACCCAGGAATAACATTACAAAGTAATAGTGACCTCGATGTATGGAAAACAGTTTATTATAACATGCAATATTGTATCTAAATTACTTAGAAATAGATGTGATATTTGTATATATTGATAAAAAGTGTTAGGTGCTCTGTAAATAAAATTGCAGATGTATTCGTGCGAGGGCGGTAAGTGGGTACCTACAGTAGGAAGCAACGACGTTTACTTATCATTTTGTCTAACAATACCGACATTATTTAAGGCTACTACATGTAGGTAATTTAGCTTATTCCATTTTCAATACAAATGTAAATAAAAAAAAGCTTCACGCTTTTTCCACTCTTAAGGTCGTTAAAGGGAGCCTAGTTTTAAGATATTGCGTTTTTTCGGGTAATTATGTGTTGAGTAGCAGAACTGTTAGAGGAAGAGCTTTTATACCTTGCATGTTTAGATGTTTGTTACTCAATTACTTAAACTAAACTAAACTAGGTTCACGCTTTATCCCTAGCGGGTTAGTCAGAGAGAACGGAGCGCCAAACGCTACG
>DWAN01005462.1:0-11231 GCA_018230445.1 Heliconius hewitsoni
TCTAATTATCTTTTTTACTATTTTACAAATGTAAACATTCCCTTTTTTTTAACAGATCTAGGTTTGGATCAGAATCCTGTAATGTCGGATTGGCAAAAATTGAAAAAAGTGTCTATGATATATAACAACACCAACGACTCTCCGCAATATCAGGCCAGCTTACGATGGGCTAGAAGGTACAATGACTTAACACTATTTTACGTTTTACAATTGTATATTCAGCGTCATGCTCTATTTCGTATAAGCTGGGTAAGCAGCAGGAACGTAGTGTGAAAACACTACGTTAGCTGCTTACCCCCTACGCTTTATATTATAACTAAAGAGAGGGGAAATAACAATAAGTAATTTTTGGCAGTGTGAGTCAAGGGTATACCCACATGTCATGCAATACCTTTAACGAAAAAAAATTATTTTATAAGTAACTTCTACGTTCGTGCAACAAATATACACAAAGCTTTAAAACAGGCATGACTTAAGAATTTCAAACACTAAAATATAAACAAAATATGTTTTAAAATAATTTAATAATTTCTGAGCATTTTCTCAAAAAAAAAGAAATCAATGGTAAAAAAAATCATCTTCACGCTGTATCCCGCACACAGCAGGGTAGGCCGAGGAAACTGCGCCGCGACTGTCCTTAACTAAACCTTTTTGAGTATAATACATTAAATAATAAAATAATATTCAAATGCTTTTAGAATTCTCACCTGTATCTGGGACTCAATGGTAACAGTTCTAAGCGGTCCGCTGACAGGGTACAGAAACAAAAAGCACATTCGAGGCATAATTACTACGAAAATAAATACTTTCGGAAAACGTAAACGTATCGCCTGGGAGGGACTCACTATACAGTGCTTAGAAGGTCTTCATAAGGTTGTATTTGTTGGATTTGTAATTGTTATTGACATTTTAATCAGTGTTGCCAGTTTTTCTTTCGGTAAAAAGCGAGGTTTTTGAAAAATTTAAGCAAAGAAGCAGGATTCTTTCCCCAGAAGCGTTAAAAATAAGTAAATAATGAGGATATCATTTATATATTTATTTTATTTTCTAATAAAGCTTTCCATGGTGATAGGTATCATCATAATACCAGTATCGAATGTTTCTTAATAGAAAAACGTCACTATACTTAAACGGTATTGTTTCAGTTTACCATATTTAAGATAGTTAAGTCTTCAGAATTATGGTATAGTTAAGTATTCAGTTAATAGAATTAATAGTGGGACTATGCCTGCCCCGATCGGGACATTTAACTGTTGGGCTACAAATCGGGACGTCCCGCCAAAATCTGGACATCTGGCAACGCTGATTTTAATATATAAATGAACTATTAAAACACTATTAAATAAAAAACTTTGTTTTATTTAAATATAATTTGTTTTATTATTTTGTGTATTTATAATTTGAAAATTCTCTATTTAGATTACTTTACATTAATTTTTTTAAGTTTTCTGTACTTATATAATAAAATACATACTAATATATATTATTTTAAGGCGGCGAGGATAAGCACAACTTTGAGTCTTCAGAATCGTTGCAGCAGCATATTAGCGCTCCTAGCAAACTCCGCGATCTCACAACCGGCTAATGGGAAAATATTATCAACTCACGCTTTATCATTAGATATTCTTATATCAGGTAACTTAATCTTTTTGGTCATTAAATGTTTTTAATAATAATGCATTTATAGGGAACTAAGTATGATGATGAAGCCAGTCTTGGCCAGGCCAAGAGGCGCAATCGTGTGACTGTAAACGCGATAGGTTCAATTCTCACTCAAGGAAGTATATATTTAATATTTCTTCGCCTTGGAGTCGAGATAAAACGCGGCGTTGAGTTCTGCCACTCACCACGTAATGCCTTCAATATGCGACAGAAAGTGGAGAGAAGAGTGAATAACACTAAATATTACTAGAGGCCAATTTTAGACTTTTGAATAATATTATAAATGTAATACATTTCAGGTGGACTTGAATTGGGTTCAAAAGCACCAGAATGTTGGGAGCATATCTTCGCGGCTTGTCAATATGTATCTAGTTTCGAACACTCACTTTTCGGTCAGCAAGGGAATAACGCGACTCCAATAGTTACAATGCAAACGGGACGAAATAAAACCGTTTCTATACTTCAAGCTGATGCCAAGATGAGTTTGGATGGACGTGATGATGAAACTTGGTAAGTTATTCAATATTTTTGTAGCCTTCTTCTCTCATAGTAAGAGAAGTCTCATAGTATGATGATGGAAAGGCACTTCGTTTACAAATTTCCGCTTTTTCGAAACATTACATAAAAGGTACCGGAATTCGGCTTTTCCACTAGAGCGGCGAAATGAAAATAAATTAAATCAATCATGAAGATGGTATCACAACCATCGTGTAGTCAAATTTATCCTATTGTGCTTTGATGAATTAATTATATTAAATTCTATAACGAACTTTGCCGTTTTGTTCCTTTTCAGCGTCGATGTTTTCAACTTCCTACAGCCTGTATTAGAAGATAATCCTAACAACGATATGTCTGTGGCGAAAATAGTAGAAACATGCAGACAAGAGGTACAAATATATTGTTTTAATCATATATCTAATAATCTAGACATAAATATTCCACCACTGAACACGCAATGCCTCAAGAATTCATCGGAAAGTGTTAGCACAGAATTGTCTGAATGGACCACCAAATGTTTTTTTACTAGTTCCCCAGTTTCCTCCTTCCTACCCTGCTATGTGCGGGATACAGCAGGATAGAAAAATATAACACTAACATTAATTCCTCAATAGGGTGGCAACATAATATCAGGATCAGGCGCCGCGCGCGTGTGCTGTGCGCTGGCAGCGGTCGCGGACGCGTTGTTCACTAGACTCGCAGCCACTACTACACTGCCTACGCTCAAAGCGGCGTTACAGCGCTTGGTCGCACATAATCATAGACTGGTATGTTTTGTATTTATTAAATTACTGTAATCTATTGTACTTTAAGGGTTATGTAGTTCTAAAGGAAAAAAATGGAACCATTATAGGAATACTTTTTTGTCTGTTTGTCCGTCTGTCAAGATAATTTATCTCAGGATCTCGGGATCTCGGGTAATAATTCTAAAAGCGTGATTTTATAGGTATTTCACATAAAATAAAATCATTATGAACTTATTTTTACATAATCATTACATACGATCGCAAAATATAATTTGTCAATTTTATTCGCCTCGTAATCTAAATATGTAGGTTATTTCACGTAGACCGAAAATTTAATTGCCTTATTTTACTTTAGATCGATTATTTTATTGCCTTGCTCTGGTATTAAAACAAAAGGCGGCATTTAATTTCGACACTCAACACGCAATGTCTTTAATATTGGATGAAAAGTGATGGAGTTTCACCTGCTATATACATACGTGATAGAGCGTGAAAATAAAAAAAACTGTATGTTCTTAGCTATTCTCGTTGTGGGACCAAGACATAGTAAACAACAACACAACATGGTGGCGTAAGGGCAAGTCCGTGTCCAACGGAGGTGAGGCCGCGCGGGCTCTGTGCCGGGCGGGCGATGTAGCCTTGCGATGTCTACGAGCGGCGCGACCTTTGGCACACCGCATGGCCATATGGACAGTTGTTGGTCCGCATTTCATGCAGGTTTGAAATTATTTTCCTTATTTAATCCCCCATTTTTTCAATTTAATTAATCGACTATGGAAACTAACTCCTAAAAATAAACGCCGTATCAAAATTGGCAAGCGTCTGAATGTATGACGTTGTGGATTAGATAATTCGAGGATTTTTTTTAGATTATTTCCATCTCCCAACTTGTAGAAGACAAGTTTTAATTTTAAACTTAAAATCGATTTTTATTAACATTTCTATCCAATAATGTTCTAAATATTTTCTTTCATAGGCGGCGTGTCACAAGGATATTCAAATATCCAGTCTCGCCATACAATGTCTCCACGACTGTGCCACTGCGTTATTGAACCAACAAGTGGAACTTCCACATTTTCATTTCAACGAAGCTCTTTTAAAGCCTTTTGAAAATCTACTGTGCTTAGAATTATGTGATGATGATATTCAGGTAATATAAGATTGTACTGAATTGTAAGACTGATTAATATGTTCTTTTATAATAATGTTTGATCACAAGTTCTTAACACTATACGATGCTAATATACTTTACATTACTAATATAATTCTATCATATTTTCAGGAACAAATAATTTCTTGTATATGTGAATTTGTCGAGACCAACAGGATGGAAATCCGATCAGGGTGGCGACCATTATTTAATACATTACGCGCTGCCAACAACTCAAACCAGTACTCTGCAATTCTTGAGATATTTAAAGTTTTTCTAAACACAGATAATACTTTAGTTTTCGCTAATGCAGCACTTGATTGTATTTTATGTCTATTGAGCCATATAAAAGGATTACATTATGAAGAAACACAACCCGCTGAAGCTAAGCCAAAAAAAGCCACAACGCCAACTCAACCTAAACCGAGCTTGAGTTTGAAATTTTCTAAAAATAGTAAATTTATACCTTTGAGTGAAGAAAAAACGGAAAAGATAATAGTTGATATGTGTAGAGAAGCTTTGTATCATTTGGAAAGTTGCGCTGACATTTTGACTATGATGTATAACATGCCGAAGTGCCCCATATTCAATACGGGTAACAAAATCAAAGGCGACTTACCCCTATCCGTAGTAGACCCTATAATTCCAAGTGGCTCATTAGATGTAACGAAATATATTGTAAACGAAAATTGTGATGAAGAGCTAATTTCATATCGAAAACTATCAACGAGTTTACCACCTTCAAATACAACGAATAATTGTTTACTAAAACTCGATAAGCCTAGTAATATTCTTAAAGTATGGTATGTTCTAATTGAAGGACTAATATCAGCTACAGTGGTTTGTTCAAAGAAAAATCAACCGGCTGCTATGGAGACTCTTTTTAAGTTGTTAAGAAATATATCAGAAATCCCTGGAACCCATTTTGGACTGCATTGTATTAATCACTTACTGTTGCCTACTGTTCAAAATTGGTTGAGGCAAATTGCAAATGTCAACTCTCACTGGGACAGTATTATGCCAAACTTTAAGCAGTGTTGTGGTATGACCACCGATACTATTGTAGTATATTTGCACCAATTGCAACAAATCAATGTTGAGAGGACAACCGCAGAAGAAAAAGATGGAGTTCTACCTGAACCGATAGAAAGTCTTGAAGCTACATTTGCATTGAAACAAATAATGTTGATACTTGTCGAATGTATAGCGCAGCCCCAAGAGCCTATAGCTAGATTAGGAGCGTCTTGTATACGACACATCATTTTAACTTCAGGGCATTTACTAACAGATAATCAATGGGAAATAATTTGTACGAGCTTACATAGAGCATGTAACGTGAGCTTAAGTCCTCTCAAACAACTGACTTATGCCTTCAAAGAAAACTCAAATAGCTTTTATGGGGATCTGGCAATAGTGAAAGTGGCAGCACGTCGTGATTGTTCCGTGAACGATAATGTACGATTACATGCTATGGCCCAGCAAGTATTTTTGACAGACCAACTAAGGAGTGACAATCTAAAACAATCTTCCAAAACTTCTGCACAAAATTTAATCGACGATCGAAGCTATATTTTCCTTATTTATCTTCAAGAAACTTTGAACAGCTTAAACCCTGATTTGTATACTGTTAGAATACCTAATAGAGGATTAGTAGTCGGTCTTTTAGCTCATCAGATATTAGTCCAAATCATTGCGACTGTACTAATACAGGCGTCATCGGACGTTTTTCATGGAATCAACAGTATATTGTTGGAAAGTCTTAAGAGTGGCACAAATACATGTAATTATAAGTTTTTCTTGAACAAGAATAACGTTGACCTTCTACTCAAAAGTCTAGAATTGTCATACACAAGAGCAATGCAGTTTGATTCAAGACCTGGACTTAAGTTTCTTGTTCAAAAAGTATCTAATTTAGATCATGCTGCTAATTTATATAAGCAAACCTCTTCTTCTTGGCTAATAAAAATCATATCATTGACAGAAATATTTTTCAGTGGTGTTGCTAAATTTAAATTGAAATCAAACGATGTATCTATTATACTGAATAGCTATAAAACTACATTAAATATGACTCTAGAATATGATCAATTCATTATAAAAATATTTGACTTAAAAGCTACATGGGAACTAGTATGCAACAACTATGTAAAACATCTTATAAATGTAACCGACTTTGAAGATTGTGAAAATATCAAGGGACGAGTATCATGCAGTTCAGAGGAATCTGATACATCTTCTAACAACTACGAACGTTACTACTCTCAAGAACCAACACAAGCACCAGATATAGCTATTACACAAGAGAATCAAAGCATTACCGTATCAATTGAAGAAAATTTTGATAAGCCGAAGCCTTTCACATTCGCAGATTTTAAATCTAATACCACTATCAGCGAAATATCAACAGAAACCGTATGTACTGTTGATGAACGTAAAGATCAGAAACTAGATAACATCAATAACGTTATAGAAGAGGCCAATAAAAATATTAGTAATAATAACGACATCGAAACAATGAAACATAGTAGTCGAAAATCAGCAGAATATCCACAAACTAGTCTAAGTCCAGTCCAAGTTAAACGACGTTGCGTGTCAGAAAATAACGATGGAACCAGAACAGTCAATATAACTATATGCGATGGACCTACGTATGAAAAAAGTAAAAACATCGAACCCTTGATCCCACCACAACCTGTTCCACCTGAAATAGAGCAGCAACGAACACTTAGTATTAACAAGGTAATTTCATAATAGTAACTGTTTGAATACATGATTTTGAATTTTATTTTTTTTAAATTATTTAAATATATTTTATTTGATCTAATATAAAGTAACTGATGGATTTATGCTGAAATATTATATATCTTGTAATATATTTGGTGTTCTACCCTCTTATAAGTGAGTATTTGGACGCAGATGGCACTTTGTCTTATACCAAAACAAAGAAAAGAAAATCATTTTCACCTCCATATGGAAATCGAAATACCGTCATTTTATTTGAGCTATTTATAATTCTTAAGTTTAATATTATTAATTCCAGGACGTGGAGGTGCAAAGGAATTGCTTCCAGAACATTTTGATGGCATATCTAGAGTTAGTTCTAACATTTCCTTTAGAGCGGTTCCAGCTTGTATATCCAGTGCTGCAGACTGGCTTCATGCAACTCGCCAAAACAGTAACGGAACCGCAACTACTCGATAGAATTAATATATTTTTCGATAAAAAAGACTTAACTGAACTTAGATGTAAGTAATTAATCAATTAATAGTGATATTGTAAACGTCACATTATAACATTATATTCCAATCAATAAGTGTTGTGCGTAAATAAAATAAAATTAATGTACTCATGAACCGAATTTTATTATAACTCAGCTCAAAGCATAAATATATATTCTTCTTATAATACAAATATATTGAAATAGTTATTGTCAACAAAACAACAAAAATATAACGTTCTACATAATTATTTGGTATATAGACTACGCCTTACATGTCTTTTTATGAAATGTCTACTTCATTTAAAATAATATACTGATGTATCTAGTTTAACTACAAAAATGGCACATATAACTCACAATATCAAATATTCTACATCAACAGTGCCGATAAAGCGGACCAAAGCACAATAATCTCTAATAAAATAACGCTATCATATTTGGTATTTAACATGATTATGTACAATATCTATTTACAAATTATAAATATATACAGAAAATATATAAAAATTATCTTAATATTAAAAAAGTGAGGTATGTTAATAATACAATAATTGATAAACTTACACTAGAAGCACCTTTAGTTGGATACGTATGAACTGTTAAAGCGTATGATAAAGCACTAAGTCCTAGATCACTGGATATGAGCGGGCTCTCTCTGTTAATGAGATCAGCCAGTTTCTCAGCTTCTAAAATACACACCTGTAATTGCAGATCCGTTGGATTTGGCAAAATCGATTCAACGGTAACAAAAATTTCAGTTTCAATAGTCAAATACCCTCTGAGAACGCACTCAGCTACTTTCACGTGCCTATCTAAGGCCGACAGTACGTTGTGTAAATTGATAACCGTTGCAGAAATATTAGTGGCGTACAGTGCTCTATCGATTTGTTTCTTCGAATATAATATTCTAAGAGCTCCACCACATTTAGGGCAGCAGGCCCCGGGAGCGGTGAATCCTAAACAATCGGGTTTCTTTAATGGAGGGCATATTATTCTTTCGAACAGACATTTAGGTTTCATTTCATCTGATATGGGTGCGACGGCGTAGCAGGGCCCGATGTAGTCGACGCTGACGTACTCGGCCCACGCGGCGCATTCTGACGCGTACGTGACGCCGTTTAGCCCGCAAACCGTTCCACTCTGTAAACAATATCGGACAATTTAATGAATGTATGTTAATGTAAAAGTAAGTAATATCATAATATTTTGGTATAATGGATTTATCTTATATATTTTTTTTGTTTTGGAGTTAATTGTGTTTTTTCATTTTTTTTGTTCTATTCGATGGAAAAAAATATTTTCCAATTTGATATCTCTTAAAGTCATGACAGGAGGTTTGACTAATGACTTTGGTGTCAGTTTAAAATGGACCGGTTTAGTGGCATTTTCTATTCATCACAGTATATTAAAAATATCTTTGGCAATATATTTTTAGAACTCTTTGATACAATTCAATTTTAACGATGCTTTGATTTATACATAAAGATTTATATGTACATATGCCATAGATATAGCTATTCTCAGTACGTACAGAAGAGCACCCCGCGAGGCACGGCCCCCAGTACGCGAAGTTGGCGGCGCTCATGAGCAGGCTGCAGGCGTTGGCGTGCGTGCGGCCCGCGCTGTCGCACGCCGCGCCCGCCGGCTGCGACGCGCAGCGCGTCGTGTTCACTGTATTCAGAACTCGTATAAAAAAATCCTTTTTCATTTCATTAAAAATTGTCGTGATGCAGTGGCTCATATGTACACATGCGTGTGGACTGTAAGTGCAGCGGTTGTGGGTTCCATCTCACACGATGAAATGACTAAACTAGGTTCCCTCTGCCCACCCAGCTATAAGCGAGATACAGCGTGAAGCTAAAAATAGCTTGAGAATGGAATGTTTTGACACAGTAGCCTTAAAACTTTCCATCTTGAATTACTTTTTCCAAAAAATATTCCGACTACTCTAAAAATGGTAGGAAATTTAATAACGACAAAGATATAATATACTATATGTAGTATATGAGACTATAAATTCATCCTTTATGCTTTCATTCATTCCATACACTCATTCATTCATACATATATTAACTAGAATAACACAATCTTGTGCACAAATCGCACCACGTCATTATTAAGTGATCCACTAGCGAGAGTAGAAGTTAGTAATCTGGTCGTTCAGTGCTTTGAGCTCTTAAGATTCAGTAGCAGTGTTGCAATTAACTGTAGATTTTGGGATTTTTGCATGCGCAAGAATTCAAAGAGTCCAACTTTAAGGCGACCACGATTCATCGACCGTACTATACAGTAAAAGACTGCCTGTACACTATCCATTAGAAACAATTTGAAAACAGCATGGCAGGAAAAAGTATCCTTGTGTTACGTTTTCGCCGAAAACTGGAAGCGTTGTCAATTAAGTGGCGGAATTTAACGTCGGTTTTGCTTCGATACCAGAACCAAGAAATGGAAACATAAATTAAAATAAATCAGATCAGATCAGCTTCACGATGTATCCCGCACACAACAGGGGGGTAGGCAGAGGGAACCTAGTATTAAGACACTCCGTTTCTCATTTTCTACCGCTTTGCCACGGCACCAGAGCGAAGAAATGGAAATATAAATTTAAGTAAATATTTCTTCTCCTCGAATGGGGATCGAACCCACAACCAGCTGATTCGGTACAGTCATATTTTGTGGCGCTGCGCCACAGCTGGCCTCATAAATTATTTCAATTTCTCGAGTGGCAATCCAACCAGTCGTGTTTGCACTCACCTTGTGCTCTTGCGCCACGACTGGCCGCTATTTCTTTTATTTTTTTATAATAAATAATTGAAACAATACAATAAATGAGGTAAAGCCCGCACCGCACTTGTACTGCGGGCAGGCGGTCTGCAGGCGCGACAGGCACACGGAGCGCAGCGGCAGGCAGGCGGTGTGGCGGCCGCACGCGCCCGCGCACGCGTCGCGCACGCTGAACTCTATTTCGGCGTCGGTCGTGCCCGCACATCTGTGGATACCAACATTGTTAAATACTACTTATTTATTTTTTAACTAAAAAAGAATTACTTTTTTACCCTTCTTTTATAAAGTTTGTCCTAATGTAAACAAAAATAAAGATTAGTTAAAGTATAGAAAAGTGATGTAAATTAATAAGACATAATTTAATCAATTATACATGTCTTTTATGTTTTTTGAAATAATTTTTTCTGACCAGGTTGCCTTGTAATCAGAATTATGAAATGAGGATATTGAATGATTCCGTCCACAAGTGGGACTCGAACTTAAGAGTCCCGCTAAGTCTTGCTGAGTTTATTGCGTCGTTTCTTTTCAGATCTGAGGCATTAACTTTAGCGAACTGGCGGTAAATTATTTAACGTTTAAAAAATGAAGCATGGAAAAAGTTATTTTTATTTTGAATAAAATTATTTGAGTTTGAGTTTGATTTCGATCGTGAAGGAGTGACTAACTTGGCGAGGCACACGTTGGGGAAGGCGCGCGCGGGCGCCCGCACGGGCAGGTGGTGCGGCGGGCAGTTGCAGGGCAGGCCCGTGAGGCCGCGCCCGCACGCGCGCCGCGCGCACACGCGCTCGCCCGCCGCGCACGCGCACGCGTTGCACTCCATGTAGTACTTGTCGCCTGCCGGACACGATCAGTTATGTACATTAATTATAACTTTTAAAAAAGATTCTTTTCTGAATATGTATACAAATTTTATATTCCAAATAAATATTTCGAATCTAAGCAGCTCACCATGTTTAACGAGCTTGTCGTGCAGGCGGCAGTGGTCGAGCGCGACGGCGGGCAGCGGCTGGCAGCGCGCCAGGCCGCGCGCGCCGCAGCGGCACACCTTCACGCACGCGCGCTGCGCCGCGCACGGCATCGGCACGCGCACCCACGACCCCACGGGCACCACGTAATGGCTACCGTCGCCTGAAATATTGGAGATACAGGATACATTACACGACAAACTGTT
>DWAN01005463.1:0-11228 GCA_018230445.1 Heliconius hewitsoni
TGTATGTATGTATGTATGTATGTATGTATGTATGTATGTGTGTATGTATGTATGTCTGATGTATATATGTTTGAATTTGTGTATTGTGTGATATTTATATATTTAGATATACTCAGTACAATATACCCTCACAAATATATATGTTTTTCCTCTAACCCAAGGTTAGAGGAAAAACCTGAAAGAGATTGCTCAATTAGTAATGAGGCCTATCACACTATTTCATTTGTAATTGTGAACAGTTTTGTAATATATTATTTAGTGTACAATAACCCTTGTTATTTCCACTAATTGTTTAATGTACTTAAAAGTTACACAATTTTTTATTTAAAATATGCAAATATAAAGAATATTGATGAATAGAATACCTGTGTAGTATTGTCTATAATCAATATAGTGGCCACAACACTCCCTAACAACATGTGATCTGATAATATCTTGCCATCTGGCGCCAAACCATCCTTGTAAGTACCTGTAACATGTTATTAAATTAATAAATCTTATAAAAGTTTAATTAAGTATTTTATATACATTTTTTAATATGAAATGATAAATACACTTTGGCAGCTTCGTCCTTTTCCACATAGCAAGGTAAATACGCGAAAAGTTTATTATTAATCAATTAATATACATTTTTCTTATATAAAAAATACAGGAAAGTTTCTCATAAAAATAATAAACACATATAATAATGACATTAGCAATATAAGTTAAAATAAAACATTAATTACATCCGTTTTGTTGAAACTTGCTAACACATATTGAATTATCGATCATGTATACCTTTCCCAAAACCAATATAAAAAACCCACTAACCATAAGGAATAAGAAACAGCACCAGCGATGTAAAACACCCATGCAACGTAGATTTAATAAACTCCTTCTTGTTAAACAGCTGGCTCGTGTGTCCCGGAGCGTATAACTTTGGGAACTGTAAGGATGTAGCGTCCGAGACGTCTTGTTCGAACACACCCAGTGCCAATACAGGCAAAGACGTGTAGAATAGGTTGTATACTGAGATGAACATCTCGTCGAATACAGTCTGTAGAATGTATGTAATAAATATATGTATATGTTGATGAATATACAATATGTTATGTTAAATATATTTAATAGTATAATTTTAGTATAATTAAATAAAACTTAAAAAACACATGTATGATGGCTGCAATTTTTATATTCTCAAAATACAAAGTTTTAACTATACTCACTTGCGCACTAAAACCACAGAAGAACGCAAACCAGAAGTGGCACACGGTGAACGCGAAGTTCTTGTAGAAGAAATATCTGAGGAACTTGCACATTCGGTAATAGGACCATCGGCCGTGGACCAGCAGCAGCCGTTGCAGGAAGCGGAACTGCGCTATGGAGTAGTCTGACGCCAGTACCGCTTGCATGC
Source organism: Heliconius hewitsoni (assembly GCA_018230445.1). Classification (NCBI taxonomy): domain Eukaryota; kingdom Metazoa; phylum Arthropoda; class Insecta; order Lepidoptera; family Nymphalidae; genus Heliconius; species Heliconius hewitsoni. The sequence goes on from DWAN01005463.1 coordinate 1,397, forward strand.
CTTCCTGTCCTGATATGCCGACTCCTATATGTGCCGCTAATAATAATAATAATCCATATAATAAAATTGTAACTGATCGCTGTCCGTACATAGAAGATCTGTTATGGGGGGGCATTTATCAATGTAACAGAACTCAAATAAATTTGTGTACGCTAATCTCAGGAACTTTAAGTAGAATTTCCATCATTATATGGTAATAAGCGATAATATAAATGGCAAGCTTCAGTTAACGTTTAGTGTTCATTTTATTTTAATTGACTCATAAAAATAAAAGAGCTAATTAATTAAATTGACTGAAATTTTAGTTTTAGGGCGAAGTTCAGAGGAACGCCGAGTCAGCCATTCAAATGGCGATAGAGAATTGTAGATCTTAAAGAATGCACGGCGGTGCGGTGACGCGAGCAACATTGATTTCTTATAATCTCAAACAGTCTGAACTTTGTCGAAATGTATAGATATTGTCTTTAAAATTATAATGTTATTAGAATACGACAGTAATTCAGATAACAAGTGCGCGAATTAAAGTGTATGTGTGCTGTAAAACAAAAGTTAAATATTTCATTCTCTAAATGAGAATCAAAAACTTCACCTTTGCATATAATGTTGTAACAAAATGTACCTTTAATCATAGAAACATCATTGGCACCATCTCCTATCGCGAGCGTGACGGCTTTCCTGCTCTTCTTGATGAGTTCAACCACCATTGCCTTCTGCAATGGTGTTACTCTACAGCATATCACTGATCGACATTGGAGGACCACGTCTAAAAACCTAACGGAATACACAATTCTTAACATGGTTCACAATAATAAGTTCTTTGATTTTCACGATTATTACACATTTTAAATGAAACCATTTTAACCGGATTATATTTTGCGCGCGTATATTTTGTATTTTTATACATTTTTGGAGACGTTTCGAACACTTTGCAGTAGTCCGTGGTCACGGGTAGACTCAGTCTACCCGTGACCACGGCCTACAAAATATACGCGATTAATCCGGTTAAATAGTTTCATTTAAAATGGTACACAGTGTTATTTTACACTAAGAAAAAAAAATTGAAAATTTATACAATTAATGGGCCAGATGATAGATAGATAGATAGATAAAATACGTTTTAGAAAAAAATATTTTAAGCTGCATTTTCAAGTATAATTTAGTTTTGCCGTACTATAAAATGATTATTTATGAATCAGATTCAAAAGGCATCTCAAATAGAAAACTATAAGCGGTTAAACGAGATAAAACATTATTTAAAATTATATACACTAACTTCTCTTCCAATTTAGGATGCAGACAATGCACCAACGAGTGTCCGTTGACGACGATGGCGAACCCGTTGGAGTCGTCGTTGGCGTGCTCGTGCTCCACATACGGACCACCCCCTGACACGTACTCGTTGCTGTAATACACTTGTTAGGTAACTAATGCCTTATATTAAAGGAAATGATGAGCAAATTACTTGAATTGTAATTAAATTTAGTTAAAGTAAATTTTGGCATACTGAATTAAGCCAGCGAATTGTTCATAAGAGTTATATATTGCTGTAGGTAATATTCAAATAAATATTAAACTATCAATATTTTAAAATATTATTGTGATTTAAAATTCCGAAAAATAAATAAATAAAAAAGCAATTATAAAGTAGTTTGAATAAAAAAACTTCACACACACACACACACACACATAAATGCAAATTAGCAGTAGCGAGCTCACAAACGGTAAAAAGAAATATTCATAAAAAAGTATTTGAATATGATGACCATGTGAGCGCAACAACAAATAACTACTCTACTCTACAAATATTAATTGTTTGTGTCTTTAAAGAGTCAAGTGTGATCGGTGTATTTTTGACGGGTTAGTTACATATAATAGAGAATATTTAAAGAACATAAGAGTTAGATTGTGTGTAACGATGGTAAATTGTCTACTTTTATTTTTATAACTAGGTCATCAATGGTTATAATTATTGTATTAAATTATATACCAATTAAAATATTTAAATTTATAGCAAAAATAAATTTAAAAGAGTCCTGCGAGTCTTTATATAAATATTCATATTTAATACATTGCGTATTTTATATTTGCAAAAGACAAATATAATCACTCACCTCAATTATATTTTAATATAATAATTAAAATTATAACAATTCAAACATAAGAATTGAATGTACAGTCAGTGTCACAAACCAGAACCACGTAAACTCAGTGGGTCTCAGTAGTTCATCTAGAAATAGACACTCTGCAAAAATCAAAACATTTGATAACACTAGCCACAACACAATCAACACTGTACAAGGCAAGGAGGTAAATAGAAAAAGAAATAGTGCCGTGTTTCTAAATGTCAAAATTATATAGAATTATAAAAAAAACGATATTGTCAATTTCTTAAAAAAATATTTAAAAATGTATATAAAACTTGAATGTGGAAGAGTTCGAACTCTCACTTTTTGGAAAATCTTTCAAGAGTTCTAGAATTCATGCATTTATCATTATGTTCTAATACGATGGGACGTGGGTTTGAATGGTGCTACTATTTTTTTATATGTTTCTAAATATTTTACTTTTTATAGTACGTGAATAGCCCTTTAAAAAAAGGGGTAAAGTTCGAAAGAATGTTTTATTTCCAATTTAGTGTAACACTATTCAATTTTGACTCTACTACACTATTCAAGTTTAACGAATGACCATTGGCATTTAGAAGCAGCGGCAGGCGGTGCGGGGAGGGCAGCGTGCGTACTGCGGAGTGTCGGTCTCTACCTGGCACCGCTAGTATCCCACCTAAATGTGACGACGGACACGGCGGGCGCGTTGAGCTTGACGTTGGCGGCGCGCGCGGGCGAGGGCCGGCCGGGGAGCCCCGACGCGGAGCCCCCGTTCGCCGTCTCTGTGCTTGATTTCTTTGCGTCTGACGTTGAACCTGAAGCGACATACATATGTGTTGTCTATACATATGAAGAAAATTTAAGTGTTCGTCTGTGATTTCAAAATAATCATGTTGTTTCGAGTGCATATAGTTTTATTTACACGATACTAAATCACAAAAAAAAAAATGTTCGTCCGAGAATGACACATCTGTTTGCTCGGGCTAAGATCCGGAACAGCAGAACCGATTTTTATGGGACGTCAATGAAATATAGAAAGGGCTTTGAAGTAACATATAGACTACTTTTTATCGATCGATGGGATCTTTGGAATTGCTTGCCCTAAACCTGTTTATACTGCTTTTTGAAAAGCTTATTCCGATAATAGCATCACATATTTAATTGTTAATATTTTATTTTTATAACGAAGTTATGATGATGGAATGTCTGGTATATAAGAATTGTAATATAATGTTTTACACTTGATTTTATTAAAAAGTTTTATCTGGCTCTACTTATATAATTACTCACATAACTGTACGTAAATGTAACCAATATTAATTACCTAATGTAAATAAACCAATAATACACACCATGCGGTAAGAAAGTGTTAACAACACGTATCGAGTCCCTGCACTTGGCCAGCTGGCGGTCGACGTCGTCGTGCGCCACGCCGTCCACCACGAACACCTCCGCCATGTCATCCGTCAGCAGTTGACACGAGTAGCCGATGTTTATTGCTGTTTCTGGATAAATTTAAAAATACATTACAATCAAATGTAAAAAACGATCGAAAATTTATATATTATATATTTTTTAGCTTTCATTTTTTCCCCCGCTAGAGAGAACCTATTAACAAGACAATTAGTCCTTCAGTTTACGCCAATATTGGAGATATTGGGCATTGATAGACAACATTTTTCGTCGCCACGTTGTCTTATCAGAACGGAAACTGAAAATATTTAACGCCCGCAAGTAAGGATCAATCCCACAACCAACACGTTTCCAGTCAGACTGTCTCATGGCCCCGTAAAGGATAAATTTTTGTATGCATATTGTATGTAGTATTGAATTATTGTAAAATAGAAGAAAATATTTTAATTTTGTCTTCTGGTGATATTTTTAATTTTTATTTTACACTAAAATATAAATACATAAAAAATCATACATTATTGGCACGCAATCATATTTCAAATAAGCCTACAATTTTTTTATTTACTGATAAATAAACATACGAGTATGTTACCTTGTTTATCTCCTGTTAAGACCCATACTTTCATTCCAGCCATACTCAAATTTGCTATCGTTTCTGGTACACCATCTTGTAACTTGTCCTCAATAGCCGTGACGCCTGTTGAGTTAACGTAAAATGTTGCAATGAAACAAGCTTCGTTTGTGTAATTTTTTATGATCATAAATTTTGTATTTGTAGATAATAAATATTGAAAAACTCTTTGTCTTCCGTTTTCAATCCAAATTGCGTAATGATTGATAACTGAATAAAACATTTTGTAAGGCAGCTGGGAGTGACGGATATATTAAATATTATTTTGCTCTAAAGTGGAGATTAAAATTACAACCATCACATAGACATTTAAACAATGACTGACCCACGTGGTGATGCAATGGTGTTAATTTTAAATTATTTTTATTTGTCAATTAAAACTTAACTGAGCAACTTTTTGCTAAGGGGGCCTTTGTTATATTGTATGTTTGTCGAATGTGTCAAATCTGCAATTTTTATATAATTGATTTTTATATATTAATAAGAACATTTTTGTAAATGTCGCTTTTTTTATTACTTATATTTTAACAGATGTAAACGCAAAAACACAACATTTTTATAGTAACATTTATAAACGTTTTTCAGTATTTCTTAAAGTTAACCTTAAAGTTAATCCTTCCCAGGTCATATCCATCCTGTAGTTCCAAAGATGTGCGTAGAACAGATAAATAAATAGAAAACTTAAAAATTATTGTTTTATATTTTAAATGTGTTTTTATTTTATATCTTTACTACTTTACTACTGTGGTGATTTCTAAATAAGTTCTATGTTACGACTATTACTAATTATAACTTTTATTACATTATAGATATATGTAAAAGAAAATAATGAAAATTGTGTTTTACCCAAGAGTATGAGGTCGGTCTCGATCTCCTCGTAGATGGCGTCGAGGCGCTCGTCGCGGTCGCGCAGCGCGAGCGCGGCGGCCTGGTGCTTGCGCTTCCACTCCGCGAAGCCGCGCTCCTCCAGCGGCCGCCACGCCAGCGCCAGCGTCCGCAGGCCTTCCCCGGCGAACTTCTAATAACATAACAACGATACGCCTGTGTACGATACGCCTTGCAATCTTTGAGACAATGTTCGTTAATTGGTGAAACTCAACACCGCACTTTGTCTTTGCCAGAGCGAGGAAATGGAAAATTTTAAATATTTCATTTCCCTAAGTGGGATTCGAACTCAAAACCGCCACGATCACACATTTGTGCTCCTGCACCGCGACTCCCTCCTGAATAATTGTCCATTTCAATATAGTGTTTACAATCATCATTGTTGTTTATTTGTATTTATTGTTTTTAAAGTAACTAACCTTAAAGTGGCAAATTTTTATTACTTACATTTAAATGCTCTTGCGTTTTAGATCTAACTTCATCTTGGCTGCTACGTTTTAATCTGTCGTATATTACATTATCAGCACCTTTAGTATATAACCTAATTTCACCATCCTTCTTCAATATCACGGACATTCTTTTCCTAACATTATTAAAATCTAATATACATAACAACTCGTACACCTGAAAATAAAGATTTTTTATTTTGAATACAAAATTAATATTGTTTTATTGTAAAAAAAATAATTAAATCCAACATACCTCTGTCTTACCCATAACCTCTATCGTAATAGTATTAGGGGATCGTTCTCTGAACACAAAACCAAAATTCCTAGCTGCCGATACTAATGCCGCTTCATCGGGTGATTGTGCCTGTAAAAGTACAGTTTATAAATAAATTATTTGTAAAACAAATATTAAGATTCATATATATCATACTATGTATTTGAATAATGTATACGACGAATTTCAAAACGATTTTCCATTTTATTCTACTAATTTTGTATCGATTCATTAGATTGTAATATGTATGAAATTAAAAAAAAAATTAAATCAGCTTCACGCTATATCCCGCTCACATCAGGGTGGGCACAGGGAACATAGTGATAAGACATTCCGTTCTCCACTTTCAGCCGAATTTTTCGAGACATTACGTGTTAAGTGGCGGAACTCAACGCCGGACTGAGTCTGAATGTATGAATATGTTAAGAATTCAATATCTTTTATTAGATTATATTAGATTAGTAATATAATTGTACAGTAGTGTTGTTCGTTTCAAAACTAGTTATTCACATATTGTTTTCTTTTTCTTAGAAAAATACTATTAATACTATGATATTAAAGTATTTTATATTAACTTATAGACACGACGTTACTTATAAAAAAATATTATTTTATTTCCTCAATAACTCTATGTGTAATTAGGGGAATAAAAAAACTAAATTAAATATTCGAACACCATTTATACATATTTTTTAAAACTATCGTTTTCTTATATTATTGCAGTATTTATTTAATACTAATTACCTGGTATTCAAGCCGGCCATTTTTCTGCTCAGGCATAACAGTATGGCAGAGAGCTAGCAAACGAAAGAAATCGTACACGTGGCGGTCTCCCTGACGGACTGCCTTTAAAAGTTTCGAATCGAAAAACTTGAACTCCGGCTCGTATTCGGGATTGTCGGAGAAGTCTAGCGGTTCTGTACTCTGTGTAATATATATTTTTTATAAAATCCATTATTTTGTTACGATTATTACAAAATGTAAATAATTGGATTTATTGATATTAAAGTTGACTTGGGAAGGCTTTAATTTTTTATATGATTTATAGGTTTAAACAATTACATGACCAAAGTTATATCAGCTATTACAAAGAACAATATTTAAATTACAATATAAATAATTCTACAATAAACACCATGGCTACATTCAATAAGCATAAGTTCTAAGAAGACTTCCCATGCAATACTCATGCCACACCAACATGCAAGTCTACCACCACCAAGCCACTCAGTGAAATGTGTTAATGAGTTAGTTATATACAGACAGACACACATACATGCGAGTTTAACAAGACAATTAGCATAACATATTAAAGTAATGGTCTATTTTACATATATTAATATAAAGTAGTTACAATACTACTTGTATTCATTTACAAGACAAATTTTAATGTATAATTGTTCCTGCGATAGATGTTACTTCTAATCAATAGTAAGAGGAATATATTTTTTATATTTTTAATAATTACATTAATATTAGTGTATGAAAGGTTCTATCAGTGTACCATAAATTTAGTTTATACTATATAGCATTATACCGTCGACAATATTTTGTATTATTTTAGTCTTTATTAGCGCTAGCAAGAAATTTGAATTACAGAAGAGATCAAGCAATAATTGTAATAGATAGCCTTGAATTATGCAACCAGACAACTCATTTCTAAAATCTGTATATTGGCATAAAAGAGTATTTTAAGCCTCAAAACAAAGATTTTTTATTAAAAATAAGAAGTCAATTTGCTTCTGTTTGGCTTCAACAAATGCGTCAGACCAGGGTTTCCCATTTTTTTTTATGATGAGGACTCCCAGACTATAAATTATATTTTCACACTACCCCTTTTTTTAATTCATACAAATAAAGACCTATTACTAAAAGGATTTTTAATTCAATACTAATAATTAAGTTATGAAAACATTTTCTTAATTAAATGCAAATCCTTTACGCCCCCCTTGACTTCTCTATACTTTGTTGGGACGTCTTGTTTTAGACCTAAGAAAAACCGGACCAAGAAAGAAGGTCGCATAATTCAAGACATAGCATGCTGAGCGTGTAAGTGTATTCGCCGTACGTGCGAGGGCGCGGCGCCGGGCGTGCTGCGGCCCTGCTCGTGCTCCAGCTCCAGAAGACGCGCACGTGCGCCCCCGGCGGCCAGCGCCGTCACACTGACGGCCGCGCCGCGCCGCCTGCTCCGCTGCGCCACACACGCGTCACACTGTGCCCTAGCCGTCTAGTGTTGCCAGATTCGGTGCTCTTTTGAGCTTTTTTAATTAATTCATATTTAAACTATGAGTGTTGTGATAAAATGTTATGTATAAGAATATTCATGTAACTATAAAATAATTTTGAGTATAAGCTATTGGTTCAACCCAAACAGTATTTTTAAATCTGGCAACACTATTTTTTTGTCTAGGTTCTTATATTTAATGTTTGTGTGTTTTGATTGTGTAGTATCTGTCTCACTCAGGACTTAGTTTTTATACTTTAAACAAATTATGACCATTTATTTATTTATCATGTATAAGAACACAAAATATTGGTTATACAGTTTTGTAATATGTTGTGATATTATATCCTATGACCTAAGAGTCACACCAAGATTATATGAGGCTATGTATGAATTATTGAGGCTCAAACTAACACTATACATTTATATAAAACAAACCACGACGACAACACTATTAGAACAATGATCAAATCATATGACGGAAACCCCATGATGTATACAGATATTTTAATTATACAAGTAATTTATTTATGTGAGACAATTATTAGCACACAAACTGTCAATTGTCACACTAAAATATGTAATAGACAAAAAAAAACAACTTCAGTCATTCAAAAATTATTTATCGTATTGCAAGAATCAAAAACATGCCAAAAAAATCTCTATTATATTCGTGCCATTTCATTATATATAATAATATAATCGTATGTTCAAAATAAATAAGTGCTGATCATCTTATAGAACAGCCTACATGCAAAATATGCTGTGATTTCTAAAAAATAAAAAAACGTTGTGCTTATCTACTTTGGGTAATCAAATAACTTTAATTGAATTTAATTTTTAACTTACGTCTGTTACTTCGATGGTTTCGCCTGTGTTTTCATCTACAATGTCGCCATAGCACACGCCTGCTATAGAACACTTGTTGAAAGTCATTATATTCTGGGTTAATGTACCAGTTTTATCAGAAAATATATACTGAATTTGACCTGAAAATATAATAAAAATTTGGATTTTTATCTGTACGATAAGGTCAAGAACGGGTCGTTGAAAGCAATTATAGAAATGGACTTATATGTATGTACCTAACTCCTCATTCAGAGTAGTGGTCCGTGCCTTTGCCGCTGTTCCAGTCTTTTCATAATACATTTTTTCATCCCAATTTATTAAAAAACTCTGTGCGAATCTTATCACCTGAAAACAATAAATTTATATTATAAATAACTTAAATTTTAATAGATTTTGTTATATGAAAAATTGCTAAATTTCTACTATACATACCTCTACAGAGACGTATAACGATATGGGCACAACAGTGTTCATAACAATAGCATAGGAGAAGAACACAAGCAGCGCTATAACAATGGCGCCGGACGCTGGCTCGGCCGGCACCAGGCTGTCCCACGGAAGGTACACCTGGAAGTCTTTGCCCACAAACCATTCCCACACCCCGCACGCTATCGTGCAGAACACGCACATAGACAGCAGAAACAGAACAATCTAGAACGTAATAAACGACTTTTAAATACATCCAACAATCTTTCAACATTTAAAAAGTAATATAACAAGTTTAAAACTCGTTAGTTATCGACAGAAAATAGAGTAATAGGGTAAGTTAAGGTAATTACCCCTATTATAAGGAAATTAAGCAGTCTATCTATGCTGGTGCGCTTGAACTTTGTCTTTCCGGAGTTCTGCATAAGTTTAGTGTCCTTCCCAGCGAACACCACGACGCCGTAGCACCACGACGTATTCCGTAATATGCAACCGCGTAGAAGGATTTTGTCATTGTCTAAAGAAAAATGTTGATCACGCCAACTTAACGTGCCTGAAACAAAATAGGAATTATAC
>DWAN01005464.1:0-11227 GCA_018230445.1 Heliconius hewitsoni
CTCGAATGGGGATCGAACCCACAACCAGTCGATTTTACAGTCACACTGTATGCTCCACCACCACGACTGGCCTCATGACGTGATATTTTTTATAAAACCGAGAAAAAAATTGCACCAATGGTTTTAAAGCCACTACAGTGTAAAGGTTAACCCTAAAACATGATAATTGGCCAACAGCTACGTGAACCCATCCTTTGAACTTGACGGCCCATTTGATTAGCGCTAGCTGAAAGACATGTGTATTGTTCTTGCGAAATTCACTCATACATCACCTCGTAGCGGTTCGTGTGGAGTTAGTATTTAAGATATGAATAATTAAATTTCGACATTGTTGTGTGTAAATTGGTAAATTTCTTATATTATTTTAGATGCGCTTCACATATACATGGCCGTACGAATATGGTGGGTGGCAGCGGTTGGGTGAGCCGTGTCAAGTCCAGAAATTCCTCTAACATTTACTGAACATATCTGGAAAAGCTACAGCCGTCACATGACAGAACAGGCCGAGTAGAAGTAGTGGTAGTATTTCAGGGTAGTTAATTATATAAGTAAAGCATTTCATTGGAAATTTAACGTTATAATGCTTAACTTAAAAAGGCCAGAGAAATTAAAATATTTATATATATATTCTCACAGTTTTTTTTCGCACGTAGTAGGATAGGCAGAGGGAGCCTATTGTTAAGACACTCCACTCACAACTTTCGCCGAATTGTAAAATATTGCGTATCGACTGGCGGAACTCAACGCCGCACTTTGCGTCGACCCCCAATTAAATGAATATATTAATATTTCATATCCTCGAGTGGGAATCGAACTCACAACCTGTCTAGTTTACAGTCACACGCTTGTGTCGCTGCACCGCGACTGGCCTCCAGATTTTGATTGATGTTTACAACTAATTAATTGTACACGTACAATCTCACGACGTTGCCTAAGAGACAAGTAAATTGATTTATTTTATATCTGCATTTGAAACTTTGAAATACAAATGTAACGATTATCTAGTAAAATGTCTCTTTCAAGTTTTTTTTTTCAATTTTAAAGAAGTATTAAGCTAAGAAAAATCTTCTGGAAACGGAAAAACAATTTGCAGCTAAAGAATATTTTCACCTAAAATGGATATCAATATAGATAGCTATGCCTTAAAGAATTTTCTTTCCTTTGAAAAAAAATTTAAGTTTCACACTGTATCACCCACACAGTAGGGTAGGCAGAGGGAGCCTAGTGTTAAGACACTCCACTCCCCACTGCCCACCGAATACTGTAGGCGTTGCGTGTTGAGTAGCCGAACTCAATGCCGCGCTTTGTCTTGACACCAGCGAAAAAATTAAAATATTCAATATTTGATAAATTTCACTGAATATTATGTTAAAGAACATATGAAATCAAAAGTAAAATGAAAGTTCCAAGGTGGAATGGTGAACAGATTTCCATAAACGTTCCCACTGCCGCAGATATGGGAAGAACAATAAGTAACGAGAAAGGCAAATTATTATCGTTAACTTAATTACTACTACGTGAGACGTTTAACAAGAATTGTTAAATGCTTTACTATATAAAGCGTACAACAGTTACAAAAAAATTAAAATATTGAATTAGAGGACAGTTGTCAGAGGAAGCGTGCGAATGTTAACGCGTTAGGTTGTGGGTTCGATTCCCAGTCGAAGAAATGAAAAGTTGTATATTTTCCTCTACGATCTCGTAACGAGGCACGCAATGCCTCTAGAATTCGGCGGAATATGGGAATCGCAAGTGTCTTAATGGGAACGGAGTGTTTTAACACTAAATCCCTGGGTGCGCTCTGTCTACCCTGCTATGTGTTTAATATAGCATTAAGCTAATAACAATAATAATAAATTATTTAATAGCGTATTGAAGTATATTAGGCCAGTCGTAGCGCAGGTGCACAAAGTGTGACTGTAAAAGCGAGTGGTTGTTGGTTCGATCCCACTCGAGAAAATTAATATTTATTGACATTTATATTTTCATTTCTTCGCTCTGGTTTCGAGGCAAGGCACGGCGTTAAGTGCCGCCAATCAACACGTAATGCCTCCAGATTTCGACGGGAAGTGGGGTACAGAATGTCTTAACACCAGGTTCCCTCTGCCTGCTGATAAATATCCAAATAAAAATTGAAAGAAGTACTCGTACAAGGATAAACAAAAATAATTATAATTTAACAACAAATATCTTTGTTTCTAGTCCAACATGGCCATACACATATACTTACTTCGTACTAAGTGTGTGACATTCATTATTTTCAAATTAACTTTAATCTCCCACTTAAGATCAACGAACTTCCTACTGGCGTTTTGGTTTAAAATCCGTGACTTTTAATTCTTTTGTTTCGAAGGAAAACGTTTAAAATTCATTGTATGGTGGTTCGTCGCGAAAAACATTGAAACATGTAATTAAAATACGTATATGATATAATTTATTATGAACACAAAAAAATGCAAGATATAAAAATAATTAATTTAATCTTATCCGATCTCATGTATGGGAACTACTTACAAAGAAATCTTAGTCATAGTTGCGTCGTTAAAATTAAACTTTGAGAATACCTACTTAATGTTTCCCAGAATACGTAAATTGTAGAAAAACAAAAAAAAGAAAAAACGTTGAAAAACTAATCAGAGTTTAGTTACGAGTTGTAAAAAGAAATACTTCAAATTTATATCTTAAAATAAGTTATTTATCAATATCACAATTTTACAATACATGTAATATAATACATAACATACAATACAAAAAAATCTACATTTCCAATGAAATAAGAAAACTTCAAATAATTTAACCATATTCAGGGAATCTATTAAAATGTTGGTTCCACTACTTCACACGGTCTGTCAAGTAATAAATAAAGCAAAAATATAATTAAATTTCAACGCGGCAACACATAAAAAGTTTACGTACACTATGACACTACATCTATGGCATAAAAATATTTGGTTAACTTTAAATTACACGACAACGACCGGTACAAATTAATTCAAACACACTCTGTTCTGAGTCTGAGTCCGTCATTAATCGAGCAAAGTCATTAATCACGCCACATCAAGTCTGACACGATGACTAATTTGTCATTACAATTAAATAAATCGTTTCAAAATGATATCCTTTTTCAAGGTGTTTCTGTTTATATTATCTATCCTTGCCAGTTGAGACAATAATTATTGAGATTCAACTAGGAACCGAAGCTGTGATATTATAAATATAATGTGAGCTGTTAGTCAGATCATTACGTGGGACTATGTCTAGGAGTTCTTATCTCTCTTGTCTTATCTGGCCATTTCTTTGCAGTATATTGTACATATCCGGGGTCTGTTGGAGTACCGGAGGCTCTGCCTTCATTATCAGCCAATTCTTTATCTCTTTCTTCTATTGGCTCCATTGGGAAAATGGCTGGTGTCTCCGACCTTCGCGATCTGTTTGAACTACGTAGATAATCCTCAAGTTGTTGGATTGTTGGCGTCGGAACCGTCTTCGCTCGCGTTGGAGATTTTGATTGACGCTTTTGTTCATACGTCGGTGACACATCATCATATAAACCTTTCAACCGTCCAGTTTTTACTTTAGAAAATACTGGCGTCTGTAGCTCCGGCAAGTAGTCCTCCCTCACAGGCAGTCTAGACACGTTATCTAGATAATCTCTTAAATATTTCTCATTGAACTTAGCCAGCTCTTGTTCGTAATGCAATCTGTCTGGTATGGTCAATGGTTCAGTAAGTCGTACATAATTTCCTGAATCGTCTACTCCGTTACGCAAAGATCCAAATTTGGACTTTTCTAGATCTTTTTCAATGGGAATATCGCCTAATTTATCTAATTTCATCAATTCAAATTTTGGTTCGTCAAATAAGTTGGGTTCGTCTTTTTTAATTATCTTATCTTTGTTATTTTCCAAGTCTAAATCTTTCGGTCTTTCAGGCACGTGTCCATTTTGTTTCCCGTTAGGGATATGGCCATTTTGGCCATTAGTAGGGGGCTGCGTGACGATTGAAACTTTCTTTCCCAACTTAGGGGATGATATGGGATCTGTCTGTGATGGTCTGGTGGAAGTGTATACTCTGGGGCCCATCAAGTCTATTAGAAAAAGTATTGCTACGACGAGAGACAACGAACCGAGTATTGAAGCGTTCACTATTAACTTGTATGGTACTGAGTCTAAAGAAGCTAGCTCTAGACCACCTGTTGACAAAATATAATGTCAGCTTTATAATATTCATCAATATATTGGATAAATTCACAATATACCTTTAAGGCTTACCCAAAACAAGGAAGAAGAGTGATCCAAAGCCAAGAAGTACTCCTTCTAATATTCTTCGTCCTATAGGAACTTCGTAAAACACCCGTCCTAATATTAGGGCGAAGGTTATTATCACGTAACCTAGAAAAATAAATATATCGTTAAAAATATCTAAAATGCTATTTAAATAATAATTATATTGTAGAGTAATATAATATAGGTATATTCTTTGAATTACTCTTTTTTTAGTAAAAACATCATATCCATAGCATCTGAAAAATGTATGAGCAAAAAGATTGAAAGTTAAAAAAAAAATTCATGCGTTCGGCGGAAAGTGGGGAGCGTAGAGTTTTGCGTAGAGCGTAGAGGGGGCTCCCTCTGCCTACCCTGCGACACGCGAGATTCAGCATGAACCTGATGAAAATATATATTTCTTATCATTCACCTCCATACACAGCATCCGCGAAAGAGCCCCCAACAGAATCCCAAGTGACGGACGTGAGGAGAGACCACTCCCGCGACAGCTTCTGCAGTAACAAGGCGAGCCGCGCCTCGTCATCTGTAGACACTCGTTTGGCCACCAGACACGCCACGCAAAACAACTGCGCATACGTAGAAAAAGAAATTATATATCTTAGACTAAAAAGTAACATATGTGAGCGCGACAGGTTATAAGTTCAATTTCCACTCGAGGTAATTAAATATCTAATATTTTCATTTCTTCGCTCTGAATTCGAGGCAAAGGCGCGGCGTTGAGCTCCTTCACTCAACACGCAATGCCTCCAAAATTCGATGAAATGATGACTATGACCAAAAAGTCAATGAAGCTATATCAAAAATTGAAGGGTTTCGTAACACAAACACAAGTTACATCTAAATGAGTTTTACTGCTTATAACTATGGGATTGGGAAAGAAACGAGAATAAAGAAGAAAAGAATAATATTATTGCTTTATGCTACCAAATAAATATTTAGTTGATTAATGTGCGTCAAATAACGAGAGGGTCTTCTTGAGTTCAAATCCTAACTACTCAGAGGAATATTTATTTTTGCAATATAGATTTATTACACTATCTGAATATGTAAAATAATAAATAGCCTATACCTATAACCAATCAGCATCTTAAAAAATACACTGTCGTACTTTGAATAATTTTGCAATCGGCGTTGAGTTTCATCACTCGACACGTAATGTCTCCAAAATTCGGCGGAAAATGGGGAACGGAGTGTCTTGACACTAGGTTCCTAATACCAAGGGTAGGCTGCGTGCCGGGTACAGAGTGAAGCTGATGCAATCAGCATGATGAGCAAAATGACCAATCAGCCCTTTTTTTAAAAAAAATAAAAAAAAACTACAAAAATTATTCGATTTTTTGATATAAAAATGAAATGAAATGGAATGAAAATTTTAATATAAAAAAAGTAATAGAATTGACCGCGAAACAAACCTAATGCATAAAAGCTACAAACTGCCTATTGTGTTTGTATAAAATATAAATATAAATTAAAAGATAGATACCTACCTAAGGTACAGATAGAAGGCCATATTACATGTAGGTACAGACGACAATAAATATATATTCAAGTATTTACACTATATTGCGTAATGTTTACGAACGTGTATTGAATCATTTCTTAATTAATGCCCGCAACGGTCATTCCGCGAGCCAGTTCTTATGTACCTACTATACTCGTACAGTGTGTTAGCGTTATGCAACTCTGCGAGCTTTTAATATAGGTTGCTATAAAAATTGATTTGAAATCAGCGTCACGCTGTATCCCGCACACTGCAGGGTAGGCAGAGGGAACCTAGTGCTAACTCTCCGCTCCCCGCTTTCCGCCTAATTCTGGGGGCATTGCGTGCTGACTAATTCAACGCCATGCCTTGACTTGGCACCAGAGCACAGAAATCAATATATATGAAGGAATTTATATTTCATAAATTTAAATAGATATTTCATTTTCCCGAGTGGGGATTGAACCCACAACCAGTCCTGCTCATATTCATACTTTGTGCCCCTGCGCCACAACCGGCCTCTGATAATAAAAATAAAAAAAAATCATTGTTTAGTATTTTATATTTTATTTTGTTTACTATTTTGTATTTTATTTGGTTTTATATGTTAAGATACACAAAAATAATCTTATAATCTGTAATAATTACAGGTTTTTTTTTAGATTCACCCTATATCCCTCACATAGCAGGATAAGCAGCGGGAGCCTGGGAACCTAGTGTTGAGACACTTCGTTCCCATTAAGACACTTCCGTTTGCCACTTTCCACTGAATTCTGGAGGAATTGTGTTGAGTGGCGAAAGTAACGACACGCTTTGCCCCATTACCTCAGCGAGGAAATGAGAACATTAAATATTTCCTCGAATGGGAATTGACTCCACAACCTGTTGCATGTAGTCGCACAGTTGTGCTCCACAACTTGCCGCGAGTCCTGGCAGTAGGTATATGTTTAGTATGTACATAATATAACTTTAAAAAAAATCATCATCAAAATTTTTGAGGCCACTCGTGGCGCAGGGCACGAAGTGTGAGTGTAAAAGCGACTGGTTATGGGTTCGATCTTCATTTCATTAAATGAAATATATATTTAAATTTAAATTTCCTGTTTGGATATTCTCTGGTGTTGGGGCAAAGCGCATTGAGTTCCGCCACTCAAAACGCAATGCCTGATGCCTGCAAAAAGTGGGAAACGGAGTGTCTTAACACTAGGTGCTCTCTGCCTACCCTGCTGTGCGCGGGATACAGCGGGAAGTTAAAAAATAAAAATAAAAACATTTAAATAAAAAGTTTCTTTAAAAGGGACTGTATGGTCACTCAAATTGAAGTTGCATAAAAATAATACCTCGAGGCTGCTAACAATAGCTGGCGATGTGACAATTAGTCTTGTTTAGAACCTAAATTACCTGACCTCAACGACTTTGCTGGGTAAGAAAATATATTCGACTTCTCGTTCGGTTCGGCGAATTCTCGAAACTCAAACGAATTCGGCGGTCAATGGTCTTAACACTAGGTTCCCTCTGTTTACCATGCTGTGTGTGGGATACAGCGTGAAGCTGATCAAATTTTAATTTAATAAAATTCTAAACTCAAGCCTAACTAAAATCCGGACAGCCATCGACAGCTAATTTCAAGGCAGCCACGACTCGTCAATCGTACTGTACTATGTTTAAATACAAGAAAATTAACATTCACCTATGTACTTGCAAACGAAAAATTACGTTTATTATAAATAGAACAAGAAACACCGTTGCGCAATATCTAATTGAAGATAATTGTTGTAAATTCATATCTCAGGCGGAATAATATTTTATTTATTATTTTGTCACAACAATTTGTCTCATTGTATGATGGACGATAGAACAAAGAAATAATAAGGGCCTCCCTATCCCATAAAGTTATAAATAAATTTAAATAATCATAGAATAACTTATTAACAATAAACAACAAAAACATCTACTTTTAAGGTACATTATACATATATTATACAGAGGCCTTCGTGGCGCAGGTACACAAACGTGTGATTGTAAAGCTGTAGGTTGTGGCTTCGATTCCCACTCGGGAAAATTAATTATTATTTATTAACATATTCATTTTGTTTGCTCTAGTGCCAATGAAAAGAAGCGCGGAGGTCTATTCCGCCACTCACAAACAACACCCGAAAATTCAGCGTCTACTGTCTAAAAGATAAAAAAAAGAATAACCAATTAGACAAACATCAACAAAGTGATTACTAATTAAATATAATATAGCATAGGTGGTAAGCCTAAAAGATGATGAGAACAATGACTGCGAATTTGTCAAGCAAGCCCTACCGCCACCTCAGAGCCTTCGGGCTACGACCTCTAGGTGTTACGTCATTGTCCAGCGTGGGATCGGCATTGACATGCAGTAATATGTTAAGGAAAATATTGTATTTGTATTTGTGAATAATGTGTTAATGGAAAACTGGGTGTAGGAAAACCTACATACTATAGATAATAATCAGCTTAACGCTGTATACCGCAACAGCATGGGTAGGCAGAGGGAGTCAGTGGTAAAACACTCCGTTCCCCATTTTCCGAATTCTAGAGGCATTGCGTGTTGAGTGGCTGAACTCTACGTCGCGCTTTACCTCGACGAAGAAAAACAAATTTAAATAAATATTTCATATCTTCGAGTGGAGATCGAACCTACAACCAGTCAGGTTTTGTCTCTCTTTGTACTTCTGCGCCACAACTGACCTAACACATATATAATGTTGTTTTATACTAAATGACTAGCACACATACACCACAGGAAGTGCACAGGACCTTCGAATTCATTTACAATTTGTTATATGGTTAATCGTCATTGATTCAAGCAACTGATACTTTTTGACTGACTGACTAACTGACTGTAAAACAACAGGTTATGGGTTCGATTACCACACTCGAAACGAAACGAAACACGAAATATTTAATATTTTCATGTTCCGTCGTTAACTTTGGCGGAAATTGCGGAGCGGAGTGTCTTAACACTAGGCTATCTCTACTTACCCTGTAACATGCGGGATACAGCGTGAAGCGTGAAAAAAAGAAAATACCTAAAGTTAATCATAGTAGGTACATCTCCTAACTCGGACGTATTAAGTAACCCATCCACCTAACGCGTTGTGAAACCAAACATTTGGTAACAACCTCGTAATGTCAACACCGGCCCGAGGCTATCATATGGTTATCATAAAAACATTTTCAACTAAATAATCTTCGAACTTTTTATATTTATATATTGATTAATTTTTAAAATAAGATTCTATGTGTCTCATGTCAAATAATACTTTTTAAGAAATCGTATAAAAATCTTAAAGTAGCGAGATTTGAACCCGCGCCTCTTGGAAACTGTCCGAACATACTAAGCCATTGTTTTTTTTATTTATTTTTTGTTTAAAGTAAGAAATAATGCTTTAAAAATTGTAAAAATATTGTGCCATACTATTTAAAACAATACATGTAGTGTAAGCAAAGAAAACTAAATCCCCATCTAATCAATTTGAAAATCATTAAACAAATTAAAGGAAAAAATATTTCAATTCAATAAATTATAACTAGACAATTGAACCCATATTCACTTAACTACAGTAACTAAAAAATATCACAAAACAAAAACAATATCAAAAAAATATCACATAACAATAATAACAATAGATGACAAAACCATAATTGCAAAAGCCTTTGCTAGCAAAAAAAGCACCTATTTAGAAAAAAAATTAAAAACCCCTTATCACCAATGCCTTATCAGTCACACAGAGTCAGACAGAATTCGCATACTTACGAACTCCACTATCTTGAGCGCGACCCACTTGTCGCAGAGCGCCATGCCGCCCGCACCGTGACTGTTACACAACACCAGGTACACCGGGGAACGGGTACAGTAATACCTTGAGTTGCGCGAAAACTTTTAATTAAAAAAAATCTAAAAACCTAACTTTAAAAAACTTTTTTTTTATTTCTTACAACGCCACCTAGAACAGTATGTATAACATAACTTCGATTTCTGTCCAAATTAATAAGTTTAGATCGTATTGTAACATGTAAATCACAAAAAGTACTAGTAAACTTAGCTAATATTACTAATTACAAAACAAAAACTAAGTTACAGCTCACGTAACTAAATTACGCGGTACCCCTACCGATAGTATAAGTTCAAGGTATTACTATAACAAATTCGACCGCCGCCTCCTGGACAACACGGGGACGCGCAACACACGGCCGTCCGACGCAAGCGCAAACATTTGTTTGACACTAACTGGTATATTGACGCGCCTCTACGTGCGACATTGAATAAAAACAAGCCACAGGTCACCATGCGTGCAAACATGCATTTTATTTTCTATTTTATTCACCTTCACGCTGTATCCCGCATACATCAGGGCAGAAAAGGGGAACACAATGTTAAAATAGGTATTTTAAAATTGTGTTCCCCTTTTTTAACTAAGTAGTTTCCCCCTAATTTTCAGAGCATTAACTTGCGGAACTCAACACTACTCTGCCTTGTTACCAAAGCAAATAAATGAAATAAATAATTCCCTCGAGTGGAAATCAAACCCACAAGCGTCGCCTCTACAGGCAAAAACTGTCACACTGCCACTGCAGCTCCTACACACATTTTACAAACAAATAAAACACAAAACCTTAGTTATACTTAAATTTATTAATCGACCAATCGATACATGCAATATCATCTAAAAACCTCACAAACAGAGAGATAAATTCATATTTGCGAACAAAATGTGCTCAGATTTATCCAATTTCATAATATCGCTATTGGGCATGAAAGAAAACTGTTCCAAATTGATTCGCTCTAAGTATTAACCTGATTATATTAATTTCAATATATGTAGACTTAATAATAATAAACTACGATATTTATGAACATTTCGTTGAAAAAACATCAAAAAATTAAGAGAGAGTAGGGCGAAACGACCATTAGGTGTCCGGTCGCCTAAGTACTTAATTCATACTTAACACAAAAACCTAAGACTGGCGAGTCAAGTTCGAGTCGGGCTCGATGCGTCAATCAATAATAAAACATATATATATACTCAGCATACACACTTAAAATAAAAAATAATAATTGTTTTAAAAAAAATGCAAATCTATCTCTCGTAGTGAGTAGCGGCACGCAAGACATGTTTGTAAACAAACATACATACAACTAAATAACTATATAAATATTATATATATATAGTTGCTAAGTGCATATAAGACTTCATTCCATTACCGAACAAATATAAGAAACCGGCTGCAGTTTTAATTAGAAATGTATGTATTAGGCAAATTGATTTGACACCATTAAAAAATTTACTTTGTAAATTGATAAATAATCACTTAAAGTAAATTGTAAACATTTCTTGCGCCCGCTTCGTCGTTACACCACCACGTATTTTGTGCAAATAAAAAATTATATATATATATATATATATATATATATATATATATATATATAT
>DWAN01005465.1:0-11227 GCA_018230445.1 Heliconius hewitsoni
AGGTTCCCTCTGCCTACCCTGCTGTGTGCGGGATACAGCGCGAAGCTGATTTTTTGATTTTTAATAAATGAAACGTAGCCCGCAATTTCTTTTGAGTGGATTGTAAAATTTCAAATCCTGTTTTCTTCTTGTTTTCATGGAAATCCGGAAAATCCTGTGTTGTGTTCCCATACTTTCCCCTAAAAACCTACATAACAACTTTCCGTGTTCTACGCCACGTTGTTCCACATATGTTGTCCATCAGTCACAGTAATATTTAACACAATTCACCATAGATTTTATAAAAATAAAAGAAAAATTAAGTAAAAAAATATCTATCAAAATTTAAAAAAATTAAAAACCAGAACAACAACTGCTATACTAAAATTTATGCCATCAAGCATATGCCTTATACAATTTCATGTTACACAGAAGAATCCCCCAAAATTAGGTCACGCGACACAAAATCCCCGTTTTAACATACAGATTAAGAAACTTTGTACATTAACGGAAATTATTTATTACTCGTATGAAAAGCTCCGCATTTCAAACTTTTGAAGCTCAAATGTGTTCATATTAATATTATAAATAACTATTAACACGATATGATGATGTTTTCGCGTGTTTCAGTGCAAATAAGCTTATTAATAATAGGTAGTCATTAGGCGTAGCTAGTTTCAAGGACGAGTCTAATTACTTTAAATATATAATTTGTTTTATATTTGAAGGCGTTTCTTACGGTGTAATGGTTTAAGAAGTCCTTGTTTTAGTTTATATATCTATTAATAATGTAAAGCTGAGAAACTGCTTTTTGTTCTCTAAAATCTCAAGAACTCAGTTCGATTGCCAATCCATATCTCAAATAAGGCTAAAGAATAGAAGCATTACGTTGAACTTCAGCCTCGGGCTTTAAAATTTGTCGATGACGACGACTGACAGGAAAAAAGGATAATTTATTATATTTTTTTTGCAAGAAAATACCTAGTATTATACTTTCCGTCTTCAGTGAATCGGTAAATGCGACACTTACTGTTAGTTTAACTAAACTGAAAAAAAAACTATATAGATTTAGGTATCTATATAGTTTTTTTTTGTAAATTAGTTTGTAAATTAGTTCCACATGGTAAATGAATGTACAATCAACGGATATTCAGTCAGAAACATATCAACTGTGCCATGATTACTTTTACGTCAATAATATATATTATGGAAGTTAAATCGCTACCTATAAGTCCGCTTACACCTTTTATATTATACCTAGGCATATTATATCCCTTTGTAGCATGTTCTATGCTTTTATACAATTTGAGACGAAAGTTTCTTATTGAAAAAGGAGTGTTTTATCACTAGGCTCCCAGGTTCAATCTGTAGAATACAGCTTGAAGCTAAAAATATTAGGATTATAATTGGATTAGCTATTATTATATTTCAATTATTTTAATATCATACATATACACATACATATGTAGGTACATACATACATACATGCATACATATAAGCAAAGTGCACCATTAGTTAAGTTAACAATAAATTTAACTAAACGAGTTCATTACTTTACACCTAAATTAACCATATTTAGGGGTCACCATGATTAAGATATTTTATTAAGGATACGAATTACGACGACGTCGACTTTGAACAGGATTTATATTATGTAGAAATATTACATTTATATATTAGTTTTATCTAAGATTGAGGGGTTTTGGGCTCGTTAGATAAAGCAAGGAAGGATATGGAAATAGAGTACGGTTGCGCGTCATGACCATCCATGTAGCCCAGGGACAAACATATTATGATAGTGATGCAATCGGCACATTTCACTACCAATAGCTCAATAATTTCCTTTTTATAATTTTTGTTTGCAGCTTCATGCCGTATCCTGCATTAAACTCCGCTCCTCACTTTCCGCTAAATTCTGAAAACATTGTTTAAGTGATGAGTGGTGAGTATTGTGTGTTAAGAGTTAAGTGTTGGTGTTGTGTGTTTAATTGTTGAGTGGTGAGTGTGTTGTAGTTGAGTGGTGTAACTTAATCAAAGTGCGAATCAAATTCAGAACGTGTCATTTTCACAGCCACACGCTTGCACCTCCACACCACGACTGGCCTCACCAATTCTCATAATTGTAATAATCTCATTAACACATCCGCATTTCAGCCAGTGATAAAACGAACGATTCGAAACGATTTCGGTTGCTGTACTCATTACATAAGCTGTATGTTATTTATTGTTTAAAAAGATAAAAATTAAATCCGATATATTCCATATATGTATAAAGATTAAAATTCTTTTCCCCATGTGGATGGAACACATGTGAACCTCTAATGGAGCCCAAGCATTGTCATTAAAAAAGGGTCGATATAATAGGCAGACCCTTTTGTAGAGGCATAGCGGAATAAGGGCATAAGATATACTCATATACGAGACAGTGATCTTTTTTACTTTTTCTATAATCTGTATAATTTTATAATATAAAGGAGAAAAGTTGGTTTGTTTAACCGCACTAATCTCGTGAACTACTGGTTCGAATCGAATAATTATTGTTTTTGTTTTGGAATAGATTATGTTTTTTTTAGTTATTTAAATTTGACCGTACCAAATTCGTACTAACATTTATTAAAGTAAAATACAATAATATATACAAGTATCTCGAATGAAAACATAGTCGTTAAATTCTGAATCTAATATTTTGACACTAAATCTTGCACGAAATATGATATCATGAGGAATAATCGACAAAAGACCTTAATCTAGGTGTCGATTCAATAGTAAATTTAAAGTACATCCTTTAGTTCAAAAAAAATTCTGGGGACGTCACAGTGCAACTTTAGACGCTAATCGAATTATAAGCAAAACGATCGCGAGTTCGGAGCCCATTCAGAGGGCTCTATTATTTTCATTTCCTTGTCTAGTAAGGAGACAATACGCGGCGTTGGGTTCCGCTATTGATCACGTAACGTTTCAAAATTTTGACGAAAAACGTGATACTAAATATTTTAACACAAATTTTTTTCTTGCCTATCCTGCAACATGCGGGATCTTCGTCTTAATACCAAAGCGAGAAAACTAAAATATTTACCCTTCGAATAAAAATTGAAACCACAACCGCCGTGTTTACAGTAAAATACTGTGCCATTGCGCCACGATGGCTTTTCAACAGAATGAAAATAAAATACAATTTTAAATTGTATCTCTCAATATCTATTACAAAACCAACTCATTTGATCTATTAACAAGCTAGAGGAAGCTCTACTTTACAGCAATTATCTCTTGACTCAGATTAACTGTAACAGGCGCCAAGTAATCAATTAAATTGAACTTTTGTACGTTCGTTGTTGCCTTTAACTAATATTGACTGGTGTTTTTAACATTTTCAGAGTGCTATTCCACATTTAGGAAAGGCAAATACTTTTTTAGAAAATGTATAAAATTTTACGGTATTGATTACCGCCACTCTCGAAAATTGGGTAGAAAGTCAAGAACAGAATGTCTGACACTAGGTTCCCTCTTCCTACTATGTTATATGCGGGGTACAACGTAAAATTAAAAAGAAAAAAACTATCAGTTAAAATAATATTTGCAGATCACGTAAAGCCTCGAATTCAAGCAGAAAAGCAGAAAACGGTGCTTTTTGACACGAAATACATTCTGCCTACTCTGCTATTAATGACGGAGAAAAGAGGGAATCTAAAAAGATATAAAAAAAAATTAACTCGATACCTCTAAGTTATCCGTTTAAGCTGCATTTCTTATACTGCACTAATTTTTAAGTACTTTATAAAATATTTTTTCAAATTTTAAAGCAGCAAATATAAATTATAAAACGTTCATCAAATAACTCCTATAGTCCAATTACAGTGGAGATTGTTTAAAAGACTTGAATTTACAACCATATAGTAGATGTACTGTATGTTTTTAGTTTCACGCTCTATTCTGTATATAGCTGAGTAGGCAGAGGGAACCTGGGAGCTTAGTGTTAAGATACCCTGTTCCTCATAAGACACTTCCATTTTCCACTTTCCTTCGAATTCCGGAGACATTGTGTATTGAGTTGTGGAACTCAACGCCGCGCTTTAAGAGACTACTATACTAAGATGCAAAAACAATATTTCTACGGCTTCGAGGACAGCGCAGCGCAGCGGCACAGTATCTGATACGTGACGGTTGTGGGTTCGATTCTCTCTCGGGCTCAACGTCTCCAAAATAAGGCGGAATGTGGGAAAAACGTCATAGAAATTGGACGAAAGATGGCTAAACTAGTGCTAACACTCTAGCTTTCCTCTATTTGCCCTTCTATTTGTAGAATACAATGTATACAAAGAAAACTTTCTACAAAATAAATAGAATTTTTGTAAAATTCCTCACAACGATTAATATCAAACACGCGTACCTCAATTTGTGGAGCGATGTAATCGTAACGTATTGTTTCCGCGCACAAAGGATATTCCAACGTGCCCCTTAAAGTAATTAAAAGTTAAGGTTTCTCGATTTTAGTGTTAACAATAGTATAGAAAGCTGATGTTATTGTATTATTTTTTAGTTATTTGTTTTTCTGTTCTGTTATTGTCATTTCGCCAATTTCTGTGGAGAATAAATGAAACAGGTTATATTTAAAAAAAAAGATTAGGTTACATAATAAGAGAAGGCATGCTACGCCTTCGTCTACAAAAATAAAATCAATATCTATCTGTGGCTATACAATAATTTCACATATTTTACTATTTTAAAATATATGTATCCATAAACTTTTGTTATTTTTATTGATTCCGTTTACATAAGAACTTGATTTTTAATTTCTAGTTGTATTTTCAAACCAACACAATACGATTGTACATTGTTTTGCTTCATACTGTGTTAAACTAGTTCAAACTGCGTTCCTTGCTTTCCACCTAATGTTTCGAATCATTACATGTTGAGCGGCGGAACTTAACGCTATGTTTTGGCTAGTTACTCGAGCGATTAAATCAAAATAATTCATTTCCCCAAGTGGGAATGAAATTCGGAACCGCCGCGTATAGGCAGACGTGTCGCTGACCGCGTCAAAAATTATTGAACTCAAACGATTTAAAAAAAATAGTAATTAATTGTTTGAAACCAATACTTATTACTCCAAAATTGGACTATTTTCTATTTCATTACTATAAAATTAAAAAAAAAATTAATGTATATGAAACACAATTATGAAACAAGCAATATTCATAATAAATTGAATGTGACGAAATATTGAATATATATTCTTTATCACGATGCAGTCCTATCACGGCCGGGACAAATCACTGTCATATCACATCACGATACGTGATAAGTGACGTGGCAAGTCGATTTATCAATATTTTAAAAACACGCTGTTGTTGAAAAATTAAAAGTTATTGTTGTGTTGACCTAAAAATGTATACTAATGAAAGTTTGTTTTAATATTTCAGTGCTATTCATAGATTATTGAAAGCAATTTTTTGCAGCTTCACGCTGTATCACGCATCAAATGTTAAAATACTTTGCTCGATAATTTCCGCCTAATTTTCGAGACATTCCATGTGTAGCGACGGAACTCAACGCCACCGTTCTTTTTAGTTTTGTTTTGTCCAGTAAGGAATCAGTTCCTTACTGGACAAAACAAAACAATTAACAATATTTTCAGAAATAACCCATTCTTCTGAAGTAACGAGATCACAACCGTCACGATTACAGTCGCACGCTGTTCGAACCTGTACCCTCTTAGATAATAAGTGCATTAGCTATGCCACCACGTCCCTCAATAGTTATTACTAACTAGTAAGTGGTGTAATTAGTTGAATTTTAAATGAAAAGCATTACATTACACAAAAGGTATCATAAAAGTAAAAAATAAAAGAAAATATGTCATATCATACGGACTTTTTTAAGTAATCTGTGCTTTTTTTTATTTTAAAGTATTCTAGTACACTTGGACTTACAAAGAAATCTGAAATTTTACATTTTAACTCTGATATGATTTTTAATCTGATACCGAAATTTACATCTTTATATTTTGAAATCCATCCAAAGCTTACATCTCAACACTGCCTCCAGAATTGAGAGAAAGAAAGAAAAAAGTTGAGAATGGAAGTGTCTTAAGGAAAACCGAGTTTCTTCTCTGGTCTAGAGGCCAGCCGCTAAGCCAATTAAGCCAAGCCAGTTAATTGTAATTTTAAT
Organism: Heliconius hewitsoni; assembly: GCA_018230445.1. Taxonomy (NCBI): domain Eukaryota; kingdom Metazoa; phylum Arthropoda; class Insecta; order Lepidoptera; family Nymphalidae; genus Heliconius; species Heliconius hewitsoni. The sequence goes on from DWAN01005465.1 coordinate 6,149, forward strand.
TATAACATCTAAGAATATTTATTTATAATATAACTAAAACAGAAATTGATTTATGACATTCCAAAATCTACTCATTAAAGTATAAAACACAGTGTTAAACCACAAAAAGCGTTTAACAAAACAATAAACAACCATTTAATTCTACAAATGCGAAAGGAAGCCGTGACCAACGACTAACATTCGTAAACCTATGTAATCCTCATCTCTCGAAGACTCCGCAGTCCTCATAGAGATGTTTCGTAAAACGACAAGTAGTTAACGTAAATAGAGATTACAAAGGCCACTATTGCGACAGCTATCGCAATGGAATTGTAACTGGTAAGGGAATGGAATTTAATGTAATGAAAATTTTACAGTATTCTTGTTATTAGACTTGTGGGTTTACGTGGTGTTTGTTGTTATTGTTTTCTTTTTTCAGCTTCACACCGTATCCCGTGCTTAGTTAGGTGGGCAGAGGGAACCTGGGAACCTAGTGGTAAGACACTTCGTTCCCTTAAAGTCATTTAAAAACATTTTTTTAATTAGACATGTATGTTATTTCTAAAATAAATTCTAAAATAAATTTTTAAAATAAAAACTCGAGTGTGTGAGTTGTTTTCATTTCCCCGTTCTGTCAAAATGAAATGCGGCGTTGAGTACCATTCCGATTTTTGTTTTTAATTAGTTTAAATAAATTTATTTTCATGCGTCTTACGTATGTTGTGAGATTAATATAGAGAGTTAGAGGCTGTCTTGGCGCTGAGCACAAACTTATAAACGAGTCGGTTGTGGGTTCGATTACCACTCGAAGGAATAAATTATTATTTATTCATATTTTTTTTTCTTCGTTCTGATACTTATGTAAAGTTCGGCGTTCGGCGCCAAGTTCTCTCTCTCTCCCCATTATTAAACACGCAATGCCTCAATAATTCGACGGAAAGTGTAGAACAACGTGTACACTGTTTAGCCATCCATCATTCAGGGTGACTTAACAATCTTACTTAACTTGGCCCACAAATTACGCCACTTATATATTAGTCCTATCTCAACTATGATAGCCTTACCATAATATTATTATGTAACCAAAAAAAAATTACAGTATAAAGCAGGAGAAGGAACCTACACTCACTTGATATCATATGTTAAATGCCAAAACGACGTACCTTGTCGAATGTCAAATTAAATAAAATTATTCCCTTGTTTGGGGATTGATTCGGAAGCCATCGCGTTTACAATCGGACGCCTTCTTACTTTGCAACAAGGGTATATTATTATATACAATTAAGTGTAATAAACCTAACCACTACTTCCAAATAGGAGGTTTAGTTAAAAGAACATTACTTAAAATTGCTATTACAATAAGTTAATAAATAAATCGTCGTGACGCAGCAGCAAAGCGTCTTACTGTAAATATAGCGATTGTAGGTTCGATTCAATAAGGAAATGAAGTATTTTCCCTACTTCCCTCTAGAAACAGAAAAAGAAAACGGTGTGAAACTATAAAAAATATTGTAAATTCATTCTGATCGCCATTAAGGTGCTAAATGGAGAGTTATATTTTAATCAAAGTAGTTTTTAATGTATAAAACTGTACCCTTAATGAAAGAAGAAAAAGCAGATATAACAATCAAAAATATGTTTCGACTGATGGACAAACAGACAGAAAGATATCAAAGTTATCCTATAGGAACTTCTTCTAGGGTTCTATAACCCAAAAAAAAGACCAAAACACGTCAAAAAATATATATATCAAACGTTCTAAGTTTAATTACCCGATCGAGTATCATACTGTACAATCTTTATAAAGTTAGTAAATAACATATAATTTACGTTGATAGTCGTCGAAATCGCGGCCCCATATTATTTATTCTCCTCACGTCCCAATCGAACAATGGATACAATAGGATCATCGAAATTTATATCGGAATTTATACTTTATTTCTTACAACATAAGATCTATAGGACTTACGTTTACAAATATCATGTTTTGTTTTCACATTTTCACGCATAATCATAGGTTTATTAGAGTTTAGTGTAGGCTATCGAATTTGTTGAGAATTTCAAACGTAGAATGAATTTGGAAATATTTATAAGTTAAAAAAGAGGAGACTTTGTTTTACAACATTAATTTCCCCATATTCCGCTCATTTTTCGGAATATTGCGTGTTGAAAATCGACGGAATGGTTTGTCGTGTTACCAGAGCGAGAAAATGATAGTAACACATTCATCAGAGTGCGAATCGAATCTACGACAGTTACGCTTTTAGTCATATGCCGTGTCGCTTTTTGTGTCGTTTCATTTGTTCGCTCTGGTGATGGACGCAAAGCACTGCGTTGTGTTCCGCCAGTCAACACGCAATGTCTCCATTAGTCGGCGGCAAGTAGGGAGAGTCTTAACGGGAACGGAGTGTATTTACACTAGGTTCCCAGGTTCCTTCTATCTCGCGGTATCTCGCGGAATACAACATAAAAATAAAAAAGTATACTACATTTTCTTCTACCATACTTAGACGGTTTCTAAGAAGCACAGAAGTTGGAGTCCCTCCACGTTCAAATTTATATAGGTCCTTTTTTAAATATATTACTGTTATTAAATTTTACACTATACTTCCATAAGTATACCGTACGTGAAGTAATTTCAAACCGGCATGATACATCGATGTCTTGGCTTCGACGTCTCGAATGAACGATGACGTCCGCAACCCGCTTTAGAAACACGGTGTGATATTGGAGTAGTTCTGTTGACTTCTCCAAGTTAACTTTATTATTAATATATGAGTACCAATTTAAAATTAATTTTGAATTTGTAACAATGTATTAGTTTACCTTGTGTTATATTGTAAAATATAATGAGCCCTTTGGTTTTATTTTTATTAAAGTGTTTATTCAGTTTATTAAGGGAATCTTTTGTTAAGGCTCCCCTAGACCCCAAAGATTGCATATTATAAATTTCAGATTTCTATGCTGCTTAGACTGTTTACGAATGTGTTGTGTTCGTTATCTATTAGACAGTAGCAGAAAGTTTTACATAAAAAAAGACGAGAGAAAAAAGAAAGATGTCTACATATATAAAGAGAAGAAGAAAGATATCTACGTGTATATACAATATGTAAAATAGAAACAGGGTAGATAATAAATATTTAAGGAACTACTGAAGGAAATAAACTTTTCTCACACCCTTGTAGACCAATGTTAGCTGCTGTTTTATTACTTTCCAAGGAAAAGGCTCGCGGTAGATTAAACATTCAGGACGGAATTATTTTGTACTATATTGTGAAAATTTGTATTTTTTAAAAGAATGTTGTTGTGTTGCCATCTTTTAATATTATTAATTATCGATTTTAACTTGCTATGACAATATTGTACTTTTATTTAACTAGTGACAGCAAACATAAAATATCATTAAAATCATTAGAATTTATTATATGAAAAAAAATAAAAAAATCTACCTAAATGTAATATTAATTTATCTATTCAAACACAAAATTTGTTTGTTGTTTTCTTTAAAATCAATTTACAGTAACAAACATATATTTGTATAAACAATCTGTTTTACATATTCCAATATTTCAATATAAATTTTCGATAACTCGACGCCCGAAGTTTATACACCTACAAAAGGTTCACGAAATCTAATGAATAAAGTTCATAGAATTTCATAATGAATGAAATACTATCAAATTACAAGGAACATTGTTGAATATCATTAGTTTACGAATTTAATAATTCGTTTCTGTAATAGCTGATTCAATGTTTATCCCACATTTTGTGGTTAACAAAAATGAACAGCAGGGTAGGCATATATAGATATTTTTATATTTTCCCCGAGTGGAGATCGAACCCACAACCAGTCGATTTTACAGTCACAGTTTATGCCCCGACTGGCCTCAACTATAACCTAAATCAAATTGAATATAAATTAAATTAACTAAATTTTGAGGCCGTCATAGCGCAGGGGTTCAATCATACTGCTGTAAGCGCCATAATTGTAAGTTCGATTCCCACTGAGAGAAATGAAATATTTTATATTTCCATTTCCTCGTTATTTACTATAACGAGGAAATGGAAATATAAAATATGGAGGAAAAGCGCGGCGTTGAGATCTGCGTTTTGCTTTCGGCTAAAAACTATATCTTAGCTTTACATTGTATCCCGCCTAAAGCAAAGAAAGAGTGAAAACCTCGTCTGACTATATACGGTTGCAGTTTCGATTTACACTTATGGAATCAATTAATATTACTCTTTCGCCCTGGCGTGAGCGTTGAATTCCATCTTTCACCATGAAATATTTTTAAAAGTTGTACAGTGCTTAGGCAACGAAGAGTAGTAAACACTAGTTTCCCTGTACCTACTCTACTATGAGGGAAAATTATAATATTCAAATATGAATCAATATATCTATACAATACTTAAGTAAAGTGAATAATATGAATAATTCGCATCGAAATTATCTATTTTATGAGAAACTGACGAACTTTCCACATTCCTTTCTATTTATATTTCTGATTTACAATAGATTTTCGTAACACAACGATTACCATAATACCAATTAAAAGTTGTTACAAAGTTTTAACAAGTAACAGTCGAAAGCAGAACGGGCGACGTCAAGTATATTTTGTATTAAACACAATAGTGTCGTTACAAAATTATATTACCTAATAAATATTCATATCGAGGCTATTATGGTGCAGTGGAACAGTTTGTTACACGATGGTTGCGGGATCGATCCACGCTTGAGGAAATTACGAAATCTCGTCTTTTCCGTTTGCGCAGGAATTTTCAGAAATTATCTCTTAGTGCTTCATACACTCCATAACTTACTTACAAGCGAACGGAGAATTGCCATTTTTGTGGGGTACCAACTTGCGTCAACTCAAATTTTCTGTTAACTAGCTAAGTTTTTATTTACGTAGAAACGAGTTTTAGGCACTTTCGAAGTTGTAACAGTATGTACCTGGGGTACGAAATATTAAAAATAAATAAATAAAATAAAATATGCATGGCAATACACATAAATAACATAGTTATTTATCAATAATACAATCTTTAGCCGTGTGATCCCGGCCTAGAATAGGATCATCCTGGTACTGGTGGTGTCGT
>DWAN01005466.1:0-11226 GCA_018230445.1 Heliconius hewitsoni
ACCCACAACCAGTCGGTTTTACAGTCACACTTCATGCCGCTGCGCCACGACTGGCATAACTTACTTTATACTATTTTATTGCTTTCTTTATATTTAACATTATTTTAGTATGATAACATTTGAAGAATTTTAATGAAAGCAACATTTGCAAAGAATATTTTTTGTAGCAATTTTATATATTCGAGTAACATAAATATTTTGTAGATAAAATTTTTTTCTTTAATTATTTTTAGTCTTCTCTATATCAGTCTGGATTACGGAATTAAAACTTAAAGACAATACTGCGTTATAAAATTTGTGATAATCATGTGAGAACATGTACCAAATATTTTTATAATCAATATATAATTAATAACATCTTTTTATATTGAGATGTGATGAGTCCTTTCCCATAAAAAAGAGGATAGAGGTGCATAATAGTTATAAGCTAACTAAATAGAGAAACAAGTACGAGTTGGGCTCGCCCACTGAGGGTTCCATACAATACGAGCGTCAAAAAAAATGTATTGGATTATGCACACACTTTCATCTGATACCTCACTTGAACTAGCGGCTTTTATACCAAATTTTGCCTCCTTTTAAGGCTAATATTTTTTCAGGCCAGTCGTTGAGCAGGAGCACAAAGTGTGACTATAAACTGACTGGTTGTGGTTCGATCACCACTTGAGGAGATGAAATATTTACTTAAATTTATATTTCCATTTCTTCGCTCTAGTGCCGAGGCAAAGCGCGGCGTTGAGTTCTGCTACTTAACACGCAATGCCTCCAGAATTCGGCGGAAAGTATCTTAACACTACATCCCTTTGCCTAACCTGCTGTGTTCGGGATACAGCGTGACATAGATTTAATTTTTAGTTTCTTAAGATAAAACACAGCGTTGAACCACGCTGTGTCTCAAAAACTAGGCGAAAAGTCGAGAACATAGTGCCTTAACACGGAGTGTCCTCTATCTTCCCGTCTATACGCGTGAAGCTATAAAAAGAATCCATAACTTTAAAGTTGAATAGCAGCACTAATTGGCAAAATAATTAAATACATTATATGTAACATATTACACCGAAGACTTATTACTCATTGTATAATATTATTAATAATGTAATATAATATAATTTCTTCTTTCCAGTATCTACTATACTTATATCTATAAAATTCAAGTTAATCTTTTTGTAATTTCACGCTTTATGACTTATCATAACATAGGAAATTGACTTCTTGTTCCGTTATGAGTTTTCCGCTGATATCGAAAGTTGTATTAACAAGAATACAAAACAGGATATACATAGATGTATACGTACAAATATCCATTCAATCTTCATACATTATTATAATCATTATTTAGATTCGTATAATTATGGTAGGGAAAACCTAGTGTTAGCACACTCCATTACCCGCTTTCCGTTCATTTCACAACATAATAATAGAATCCACGCGCTTTTGGTCTATTTTAACGAAAAAAAGCTGAATAAGTAATTTTAATCTATTAATAACGAAAATCTTGATAAACTTCGCAGTATTAAGTTTAACGAAACTCTTGATGACAAAGCAGGACCTTTTTTTTAGATAAGTATAAATAATTTTGTGTAAATACACTCCGCTTGACGTCTAGAAGGTTGCCTTGATACCATGGCGGGTAAAGTTAAACTAATTTATTCTCATGAGTGGGAATCAAATCCACTAAGGATATTTCATATAGTATCTAGTATATTCTGCGAAATATCTACAGTATAAATAACCAAATCTTGAACTTACGTAGCAAGCGCTCACGCATATCTAATGAACACGAGCCATACATAATAGTTATTTCCTTACTCTATTTATTTAATGCAATTTTTTCTATTCTGAACCCGTACAATCTTCCGTTATATTACTAAATATCAACGTAACTAACTCCGTAATATACATACGTTCATGTTTAGTTATTGATTTATTCAAATGGAATGACAGACAGGAAGACGGATTAATTTGTTAGGTTACGTGAATTTGCTATTTTCTTATTTTATATTTTTCGGTGTTAATTTCTGCATTCTAAAATGAAATGTCTCTATATAGGTATATAGTGTAGAATACTCAAAGAACATTTCTATGACCAAAATGTGACATACTTGAGGTCGCCGTGGCGCAGGGTCATAATCGCGTCGATTGTGGACTCGATGACAATATTTATTTCCTCGCTCTGGTAACGATACAAAGTGCGAGGTTGTGTTCCGCCACATTAAACAGTACACAGTAACTCAGGAATTCAGCGAAAAATGGGAAACTAAATATATTATTTAAATACAATATCAGATATAAGTTATGATTATGTAATTTAATATAAATAAAAATAAATAAAATTACAATGAAATTTAATGAGAACTACACAAAATTGTAGAGACTATTTAATTAATAAGCGTTAATCTATTCATAAAATAAATTAATAATTACTTTAGGTTTACAAACAGTAAAATATAATATTTCTGTCTGAATATTATTTTGCAATTTAACTATGAAGAACTACCACTAGTTAAATGTAGTTAAATGAAGAAAGGCATACTAATAAACTTAGTGATAATTTTGAAATTATATTTTTTTAAATCGTTTAATCGTATCTATACTCTTATAGCAAGGTAGGTCTGCCTACCTATGGAATTTAGTGTTAAGATACTCCGTACCCCATATACAGCTCTATTTTCGAGACATTGCGTTCTTTGAGTGGCCGAACTCAACGCCGCTTTTTGTCTCGTAACCAAAGCGAGAAAACAAAAATAGTTACTTTTAAAATCGTTTACATTAAAATCGGCGCCCTGTTGTTAAACTTTAGTTTTGTTTTTGTTTTCTATATGTATTTTTTTATTTATAATATATTCATATGTATTTTCTATGAACATTTAAATTTGTTCATACTCATATATTGTATTCAGTATGAATTATTATAATGTGTAGCTAGTATAAAACAAAGGATAATTACTCAGTCGCCCGAGGGAGGCGGTATAACGGATTCTGTTCCCGTTACATGTATCCGCCACGCTTCATTGGGGTGCTTAATTATTTCGACGCGCTTACGACCTCACGTGTTAATATAGTCGGGCTTACTATAGTTTTAATGAATACATAGTGAAGAAGAGTGCTTGGTCAAGTTTTAATGTAAAAACTATTTTTTGTTAAAAATACAAAGTGGTGAAACAAAAGATAAATGTATAGTGTATTATGTATGTAGAATTAGAAATATAAAATCTGACTGAACAGTACAATAAAACCACTTATTAGGTAACTTATACATGTATATTTGGAAGAATGTACAGAATTTTACAAGTAAAATAGAAAAAGCAATTAATATATATATAATGAAATTAAAAATTATTTTTCAAAAAACGCCTTCTTAATTCTTTCTAAATGTTATTTTCTTTTACAGATCCGAGATATCAAACATGATGCATCAACGGACATTGTGTAGTGTAAAACAGTGTTAGCGCGTTGAATTCTAATGTACCACAAAAATGTATATAGCAATTTTATTCTGCCTGGCGTTGGTAGAGACAGCGTTTTGTAAGTATTTATTGTTTTAAATTTATTTTATAATAAGAAAAACTTCACTTAGATCAACTTAAGACCATTCGTAGGGCGGGGACACAAGCGTATGACTGTAAAGCTGACAGGTTGTGGATTCGATTTCTCCTCGAGAAAATAAATATTTCATTTTTTTATTTCTTCGCTCTGCTGTCGAGGCAAAGCGTGGCGTTGAGTTGCACCATTCACGACGCAAAGCCTCTAGAATTCGGCGGAAAGTGAGGAGGGGAATGTCTTAACACTAGGATCTCTCTGCTTACTCTACACGCGGAATACAGCGCGAAGCTGAAAAAACGTCACATTATAACAACAGTATATACATAATAAAAGTACATTAATGTTTTGTAAGTTAACTACCTTACGTACTTTATGAAGTACCTCATTAAAGAAAATAATTAGTTATTTAGTAAGTATTATAACGTCTGTTAAAACATTTAATTATAGGTTAAAGTTAAAAGACCAACTTTCAAACTTTCTCTACCGTAACTTATTTGCGAAAAATTACACTTTTATCTGTTAATCTGTCCTTTGTTTAATTAATGGCAATATAACACGACATATCCTCAAAGTTAAATTTCCTGTGATTTAAGACAATATAACTATAGCAATTAATGTTTTATAATCGCTTTAAATCTTGCTGGTATAATAATTTAATATTTAGTAAGCTAATTATATAAAATAATAGCTATATAAATCTTGCACAGTTAAATGATATATTTTATAATTGGTTAGCCATGAGATAAGTTTTATTATAATATATTTAAATTAATCAATTTTTTGTCTACCCATTAAAACTTGACATCGCAGCATGTGTCTGATTAAACGTAAGGAAAGTATTAGTAAATATTCATATTCTTTTACTACAGAAGATATTTATATCTATTCTTAAACAATCAAATATAATGTAATATAATATGCTACATTACTTTAATTTTAAAACTTGTTTAAGTTGAAATAAGATATAAAATTATTTTAAACTAATTTATATTGCAAATAAAAAAGTGCATACAACGACTATTTAAATACTAATAAAAACTTACAACTATAGCTCTAATATAATGGGTGTTTTTTGATTCTCATTCATTATGGACAAAATAATAAAAAACAAATAAAAAGTACAATACAAGAATATCTAATAAACCTAGCTCTCATGTCCCCACAACTAGCACAGATGAGATGTAGAGCGATGTAGAGCAACATAGAGATGCAATCTCGTAATGGTCTGGACGTACGTTATAACCGTCTTGCAGGCTAATTTGTACCAAACGTGCCTTATCTTGTACAAGGTCTATATATTTTTAATTTGCGATATACTTTATTTAAAGTTTATGCTTTTTTATCCCTGTATATTTTGAAAAAATAAGCTAATTACGCTTAAAGAAATTGATGTGAGGGTCTGTTTTATCCATCGAATATTATTTATTTAAATTAAAAATATGAAATGCTTTCGACCAGCTTTTTTCATCTTTTCTCTTTAATCTGCATAGCAGAGTAAGCAAAGGAGAAATCAGTGATAAAGCACCTCTTTATTTATACGAGGCTTAGCATTTTCAATGGATGGACTCAACGCTAACTGTATTTGAAAAAGAGACATTGGATTTTGTTATCTCAATGAATTGGAATCCAAAAATGCAGGACCTAGTGTATATAAATAATAATTACATGTCACTTTACAATACATGTTTATATAATAGTAATAATCAATGTATAATTGTTATTAAGAGCTAAAATAATTACGTAACCGTAATGAAATTAGTAAACTAACAAGAATTTTAACAATTTCCTGTAGATCTAGATTAAGTAAATTGCAAAATTTATACCCTTTCATTTGATGTAAGGCTTCTATATATAATATTTTGCCAATATAGAACTTAAAAAATAGGCCACAAACTTTCACAAATGTGGCTTACTTAGTAAAAAAAAAATTTTTTGTGCACGTAATTGATGTCAAAAATAAAGCATAACTTTATATTTTCAAGTTTATCGCATACTTTGCTGTCTCCTTTTTATTGTTTCATTCAGTATTCTGCATATAGCAATATAGACAGAAGAAGCCTAATACACATAACAGTTTAATCCCTATTTTCCGAAAAAAAAATTGAGACATCGCCTGTTACATGGTGTTACTTAACACCCTGCTCTATTTTGTTACCAGGGCGTGGAATTCAAAACATTTCATTCCCCTAAGTTGAATCGAATCCACAAACATCGCGGTTACCAACAAATATTGTGCATCACTTTGGTTTTTCGTGCCGTTGCTAGTTAAATAAATCATATTAGCAAGAATATTAGAAAAAATACTATGCACATAAAACTTTCAAAGAAAGTTATTACATAAACCTTCAGCTATTTAATAAAAAATCAAGCCATATTAATAAAATACAAATTAGTGAAAATCCAATAAATGTTAAATCAAATTTCTCATCGTCGACTGTTATATATATATGCAAAAATGGCATTTTACATACGCTATTATAGAAATCTGCCTTTCTTCTAAAAATTTAAGGCTCTTGATTTTTAGTCTATAATTAACTGTAATTTAATTTCATAGTGTTATTTTGCTTACAAAGTTGGTTCTAAGGTAAAAGTTTCTCATTTTTTAAAAAATAATAATTCTATTGTCTAATTTCTCTAATGTACTGACAAGATATCACTTGCCTTTCAATACTAATATAGAGAATATTCTCTTCTCTAAGCTTTACTCTTCATTCCATATCAGGATACTCTACTGCTGCCCTAATTCGAGACATTAAGTGTTAAGTAGCTGAATCCAATGTAATGTCTTGGAAGAACAACAAGAATTATTAAAAATAATTCATTGCTTTAAGCTCTACGGTGTTTAAGTAACACTAAGCCACGCTAGAACTAAATCAGTAGGGCATGACTTATCCCTTACATTGACCTAAATTAAGTTGCTATTCTTTTTGAAACCAATCTCCCATAGATTTCTCTAAGCCGACCGAATTAATTACTCCAAGTGAAGTCTGCTGTGTTATTGTTATACAATTCTTAATTAAACATAATAACGCAACTTTGAACTCACTGCCATTGTTATAAAGGTCATGAAGACCGCATTTTACTCGCTCTATCATATTTTACTCAATTTAAAGAAGAATATACCTTATTCTATATGCAAGTAATATCTTTTTCTTTGATTCTTACACCTCAGTCGTGAGACGCCGCACTTAGCAGTATATGTTAAGCATTTTTCTCATATTAATTATTATGATTTCTTTGATTCTCTTTGTATTGTTAAAAGTGGCTCCGGCAGTGTTTAAATTCAATTTCTTTAGGCTTGCCTATTATTTGTCAGTTGGGTATCATTTATTTTGTTAATGTTACTTTTAAAATGTTTGTTTTTGTAATAAGTTCCTTTTCAGTATTAATTTGAAATATACATTTTAAACGATAATTTTGGTTGAGTGTTCTAACTTTCATACAAAGATTGCAAATCAATCAATATTTGGTCAAAAAATATGGCCCATTTTATTTATAAACTTACTCTTCGGCTATTCTTTATGTGTAAAAAAATATCATTGAAAATTATCATGAAAAGTGGCTGTTACTGTGGCACAATGGTCACAAACATGTGAGTATAAACATGACAGTTTTGAATTCGATTCCTAATAGGGTTATGAATTATTTAATATTTGATTTCCTGGCTCAGGTAACAAGACGAAGTTTCGCCGCGCAACGCCACTATATCCCATATACATATTTGTGGGATACAGTGTAAAGCTAAAAAAAAGGTGGTTTTAAAGTTACGGAAAAATAATGTAACTTTTTTCATAAACGAAATTAAAATATCGTTTCAGTATAGTCAACTCGACTGAAATCTACACATAAAAAAGTAAATATGTAAAAACGAAACATTCACAAGCTAAACGGCTCTATCGCGTGTGTATTAATAGTATTAAATTCCAAACAACAACGACACTTGTGTTCTATAATATAGCTTCAATGTGTTTTTATTAAATAATAATATAAGGAGAAGTTTTATATATTATTACATTTGTATATATAATTAAACAAGGAAAATACTAAAATATATCTTTTTTTGAACTGACTAACACGCAAACAACACGCAGAATTAGGCCGCATAGAACGCTAAAATTTCGCAAATATACAAAATCTTTGGAGAATGAAGAATAGCATTAAGAGATTTCTCAAAACTTCTACTGTAATGGGGGAAAACCGATATCTCGTTTTATAATTCACGTAAACAAAGTCACTAGCAGCAACTAGAGTATTATAAATATTAATAATTTCCCAAAACTGATTAAAACCTACTTACCGTTGCAACTACTTCACAACGTTCTATTTCGTTATAGAAATATCAATTTAACCCAACTCAATACAACCACTCAATTTATATGTACAGTTTCCTTTCCACATAATAGACACTTTCCGTCGTATCGAGATAGATTATTTACTTCGATAGACAGTTTTCTCGACTTAGTACTACAATTGTAAGTAGATTGTAAATAATCGTTACACAGTGGGACGGGATATGGCTGTAATTGTGAAGGTTTTGGGTTTGATACACTAAATTATTTAATTTTTTTTTCCTTGATAGACAAAACGTGACGTTGAATTCCACCGCTCAACACGTGACTCGAAAATTGATAGTTAAGTGACACTTCTTTCTGTCTATTCCGCAATGTAACAAAATAGTAAGACTGCTGTTTAGTTGATTTAGATTGTAGGTAGTTTACTAGGGTAGCATTATAACGTCAACGTTGGTCGTGATATGATTGATTGTAGAGTCGATAAATTTAGCTTATTTTTTAACTTGTATTAGATCGATATATTTATGTTAAAAAAAACGATTTTATAATAATATAGTCATTTAAGGGCGAGCTTTTAGTTCAGATATGTTGATCTATCCACTATTGATGGACTTTGATTTATTTATAAAAGGGCGGCATTCGGTTACGTTATTCAAAACGTAATGTCTCGAAATGGAATAGAAAGTGAAGTGGAGTGAAAGATAATATTGTTTTGATTTCTCAAAAAAAAAAACTGCTACCAGCTTCAGCAAAAAAAAATTTGATAGAAATATCGATCTATCATCGATCCAAGGCGATATCGAAATGAAATACTACATTGAGGTTGTCGTGGCACAGAGCCACAGCGTCTGACTACGGGAAATAAATCACTTTACTTCCTCGCTCTGGTAATAAAAACAAATGTTCAGCAATAAATTCCACTAATTAGGGCGCTGTCTCGAAAAAAATACCTGTGTGAGGAGAACGAAATGCCTAAACACTAGATCCCATCTAGGTACATTGCTATATGCGGGATACAGCGTGAAACTTTAAAAAAAAACAAACATTGACTGAACCTTAACAACACCTTATTGATAATATAGACTTAAAATGTAAATTATATCCTATTACACTTAAACTACACACACATACATACAAAATAATAACCAATCGTGTCTCAAAATAGCTAACTTATTATAAAATTTCTATGAAAATTACTTGTAAATTATAATAAATCGCTGTAATGGAGAGTAGGAAATTCTGAAGTGAGGTAAAGATAAATTGTCTCACATTCCTCAGTAACTACTTGTCATTTATAGCATGCGAGTGACCGAACGGTACTGCTGACTCGTACACTGTACTTTTAACATGGTAACTATAGGGCTAATGGTTGGTACGTAATTATTTTATTGTGTAAGCGGAACTTAACACCGCCACTTAGAGTATATGAAACACACTAGTTAAACACACTTATTTAGAAAAGATGTGAAAATTTGATCGTAACAAAATTGAACCTGTCTGTTGTGAACCGTCCAAGCGTTCTAACCATTAAGCCACGTGCTCTTATCAAGCTTGTTACAATTTATGTAATTTTGTTACATTATAAATATATTAGACGTCCAGTGCCACAAGTGAGCTATGTAAACGCAATATGTTGTGTGTTCGATTTCCACTCAGGAGATAGAAATAAGAAATGTCTCCAGAAGTCAGCGAAAAGTGGGGAATGTCTTAACACTAACTGATAATTATGAAAATATTAAAAAAGAAACTTAAAATAGTTAAAATATGTAAAAACAAAACAAAAGAAAAAGGTCTTAACACTAGAAACCCAAGTTCCCTTTGCCTACCCATCTTTTTAAGAGATACGGCGTGAAACAAAACAAAAACTATAATATCTAGTCTAAATATTCTAATACATCTATACATTAATATAGCAATCCGTGAAGTAATACAGTTAAAACAAAAAGCTCAGAATGCGGAATGTGTTCCGCACAATGTTCAATGTTCATACATACATTGGTTTTCCACGTTTTTGCCGGAGTCGTCGACCCTAGCACCTAGCGGTGCACGCTTGGGTAATGCTATCCTCAGAAAAATATGGTTTTTACGCTCGGAACTATATTATATTTTGAAAAAAAAAATGATATAGATTTATAATCTCGTTAAAAAAATGCGTCGTCGTATGCAGACTAGACACTTAGTAATAGACTTTTAAACGTATAATGGAAAATCTTGACCTGTAATGGTGTAAGGGCCACAAGTGTGTGACTCTAAAAGCGACTGGCTGTGGGTTCTTTTTCCATTTGTGGAATTGAAATATACAGACAAAGTGCGGCGTAGTTTCACCACTCAACGTGCAATGCCTCCAGAATTCGCCAGAAACAGGGGAATGGAAGTGTCTTAATGGGAACAAAATAATAATTTTCAATGAAACGTAATCATTACGCAATCATTAATAAACACAAGTATGTATTATTTAACGCAGAAATAACTGAGGCCTTACAATTAAGTATTTTAATGAATGTCAACTTTCACATGTCATCAACTTAATGTCAGTTAGGTCATCTTTTTAAGAATACAATCACTCAAACAACGCTGTGAAGGAAATTTTATCTGATATAGTTCGGTAGAGTACTGAATGGAACTTTGATATCAATGTTAATTAGAGGTCATAAATTCAATTCCCACTGAGGGTAAATATCGTATCGTATAATATCGTATATGCATGTAAGTATTAATATATTTATTTGATGCCGTCGTGACGCAGTGGCGCGATGTCAGACTAATCGCGACGGTTTACGATACGGAATACGATTCTTTTTTCTATAGCTAGGTAATGAATTATTTTTATTTTTTCCTACTTGTAATAAGACAAATCACTGCGTTGAGTTGCGCAACTTAAAACTGAAACTTAAATGTCTCTAATCTACTCTAATATTACAGCGTCTTACCCCGCAGAGGTTCATCGTGCTTTGTCTATTAGTCACTCAGTAACAAAAATTCAATATTTAATATTTTCATTATCTGGTATTTAGGCAAATTGCGGCATTGAGTTCCGCCACTAGGCATAAGTATTAAGCGGAAAATGTTAAACGGAAATGGGAACGTGTCTTAACACCAGGATTTGCTTTGTGTGAGATACAGCATAAAGCTAAAAAAATACTTTTGCAGACACTTTTATATCGTCACGTTATCGTCACGTCACGTTTTATATCGTATAAAGTGACTACCGGCTCGAAAGGCAGTTCGCTGAGAGGTGCCGTCAAGACTCCATCAGTTCTTGTTTAATTACATGTATACATACGAATACATAATTTACATATCGTCGTGACTCAGTTATTATATATCTAACATCACTTTATATTTCTAGTTACGGATTCGAATGCCATATATGGTAATAAATAAAATAAAT
>DWAN01005467.1:0-11226 GCA_018230445.1 Heliconius hewitsoni
TTCATCTCCTCGAGTGGGGATCGAACCCACAACGAGTCGGTTTTACAGTCACACTCCGTGCCATTGCGCCAAGACTGGCAATATGAAATGTGAAATAAAAAACAATTGACAAACAGAAAAGTTGTTTACTAAACAAAGTTATTTCATATGAAGCTTCGGCCACGGTTTCCCAAAGTGCCGGCGGTCATATGGTCGCTTCGTATAAACTCTTGTAACCCATATAAAATTATGTAGGTTAAGTTAGCCTTTTACTATCCCTCGTGGCCTAGACTGATATTAACGCCACTTTCAATTTAATTTTCATCTAAGAAATATTTAATATGAAAACTCTCTACGTAGAATAAATAATTTCGTTTTTTATTGGAAATACAAAATTGAACAACATATATGAATTTACTTTAAGGTTTTATATAAACAGTTTTTAGGTTTTTTTACATAGATGATGAGAATGACGAGTCGTTATATATCTATTTCTATAACAGATTTAAATTAAAATATATATGTTGTTTAATTAAATATAATGTAATAATATACTAATTGAAAGAAAAGAAAATAATTTTTCAAAGAGTATTTACGATAACATTATAGGTATAAGCAATTAAAATTATAATTATTAGCTATTTCCAGCCACCTACCATAAAGTTCACTTTACTTAACTTTCATATTCCCATTCATATTCCCCAAATAATAGAACCGGAGAAAGATAAGGAAATCCGAGGGACGAGTGAATTACATCACTATCTGCATTTAAGTCTAGGATTTAAATTCGAAATCTAACGACTATATTTATATGATAAATAGTCACTTCACTTTAAGTAGGTAATATGAAGTAAAGTAAATAATATGAATCAATATTATTTATAATATAATATGGAGCATATAGATGTACCAAAAAAACTAAAAAACACTCTTAGTATCTATTATTTAGATATTTTTTTTTTTAGCTTCATGCAAATAGCAGAGAAGGCAAAGGGAACCTAGTGTTAAACTAAAGACAACGAAAACGGATCCCCACTTTCCTCCAAATTTTCGAGGCATAGCGTGTTGAAAGGCAGAACTTAACTTACTTCGCGCTTTTTGATTTAGTAACAGAGCGAAGAAATGAAAATAATTAAATAATAATTCATTCCTCCAAGTGGCAGTCGAACCCACAACCCTCATGTTCCAGTTACACGCCTGTGCTTCTGCGCCACGATGTCCTCTAGGTAACTCAGATATTTATCTCAGTTTTCTATTTATGTCACAGAAGTAAAACACACACCATTTTAAATTCCAATTTCACATACCTACATGAGAATGAATGCTCACAAGTGGTTAAGCCTTAATTAAAACAACCCCTCCCAGCAGTAGTAAAGAATCTGTAGTATGTTTCGCAAAGATAAGCTTACACGTTAAAAACATTTAACCCTTTATTGTGAAACAATGAAACAAGTTCATTTAGTTTGTAATTATGTATGTATATCAATAATACAATACATAACTATTATTAAAAGTAATAGTTTCTGATACTACTGGGTTTTAATAATATTTATGACGTATATTTTTTAAACGTTTATATATCTTATGTGCTTTGCTAATTAAAATTCCTTTTTTAATAACCTACTGCACAGAACTCTTCCCTCGTCTCGTTTCACGCATTAGATTTTAGTTTTTAAAGCTACGTAATAGTTTTATGTAAGTAAGGGGATGAGTGTTTGTTCCACTTTCATGATTTTTTTTATTCATTTACATTTGGAAAGCTAGTATTAGGTATATAACATTTCTAATAGATGCTATCACTCTAGCAATAATATTGATTTCCCATATTTTCGAAAATTTTTAAGCATTACCTTTCAAACAAATGTCACTAAATTTAAATAAACATCCTTCAAAGCATACTTAAAATCAACTATAACTGATTTAAATAACTATTACTAAACTTTGAAATTGAATCCGTTCAGGCTCAATATACTAAAGTTATAGGAGTATAAAATTAGGTTCTATCGGCAGGCATTTCACAATATAGCTGAACGTCTTAATTATTTCCTCTCTTGGATAACATCCAAGCTACCTTTAAGTCCTAAAATTTAGACTGCAGCGATTGGTAGAGATTTAAGCTTTATACACGTTGATATAAGACAAGAAGTTCAGTTGCATCATATGTAAGTTAATATAAAGGACACGCCCCTACGATATTACTTGAAAATAGCTCCTTTATCTCATCCATGAGTTCTGATTAAACAATTTATGCATAATAAATGCAATAAATAATTATTATTTTTTGTTTAAAATATGTACACCTTAACTTTAGGAGTATTACTTAAATGTATTTTATAAAATTTAAGAACATAATACACAATATAATTTTTTAATTAATCCTGTGTACTGTTTACTTAATACTCTGTACTATAATTATAAGTTAATTCAATCAAATATAAAAACACATCGAGGAAAAATATGAGATGGAAAGTTAGGGTCCTAGACTTAGGACAAAAAATATATATTTTCATTAAAACTAGCGTTTGTTTGAAGCAAATCACAAATAATAATTATAAAATGTATGAAAAAATACTTTTGAGTCGAGTAAAGTAAAGCCGATTGTCAATGCTTGCTCCGTTGTCGCAGACATCTTACTGTTGTGATAAAAGGAAAAAGAATATGAAACACGCTCAGCTCATTTTCAAAAGAACGACTTGAAAATAAAAATATTACTTTTAAAATGCATTACGATATAATTAATTTTCCTTAAGGCTATTTATGCATACGATTTACTTTAATTTTATCTATACTCAGATAACTGAAATATATGTATAGTTTATATTACCATATAGTCAGTTATTTATTTTTTAGACCTTATTATTACCTTTTCATGTTTTAACGACAACAAACACGTTGTGCGCCACGGTGCCTGTGGCTAATTGCTGACGATTCATGACGAACCCGCTTATAATCACCTAGCAGATTTATGAAAGAAGTAAAAAGACACAAAAGGCTAGCTGCCGGCGTTTAGGGGTACGCAGAATATACATAAATAAATATAAAATTTTAATTGGATTTGTAAACATATTTTATGAAATATTTCGTTTGTTATTCGTAATTAATATTTATTATAAAAGTTGAAATGTATAATAATTTAATTATTATAACTTACTTAATAAAAAATTCTTTTTCGAAATACTATGCTATATACAGCAAAATGTTACAAGATGACTGATTCATTAGACAGCGACGATGATTTAAAAAAGCTAGAATTTCTAGAACCTGCGGTATTTACGCATCACTTATAAATTATAAAATATCCTTTTCAAAGAGCATTTCGTCTAAATTTAGTACAACCCTTCGGATCGGCTCAGAAATATCTCACAGGGGCAGTGGGCTATTGAACGAGCCGCTCATTTGTTACCGCGTCAGAAGCCTGAACGCCGAATAAGGATACACGTGCGGATACCAAGAATCAGTTTCCACATGAAATTGATGAATTAAATTCTTATTTTTATTTATAAAGGGGTTGTATTTTATGTTTTAATTTAATGGTTACTTACAGGGGCGCACGGTACAGTCTGTTTGGTGGGTGCAAGCGGGTCGGATACCGCATGCCGAGCGCGATGGGCGGCGACACACGACGGCCGCCGGCTTAGCACTGACGCACGCACGCGCGTCCGCCGCCCGCCCTGCCGCTACGACGCCACGCGCTACGTCGCTACGAAGGGCGCTTTTACACCGATATCATTTATATTTTAATTCATCTTATTATAATACTTTTACACATTTATTATAAATTAAATAGTCATTTTAATATTAAATATACATAGGTAATCTGTAAATGAAGAATAAAAAATAGACATTGTAATAGAACATTTATTTTTTGTATAGTAATCTGTATGGTAGCAGTTTTAGCGTAGTTGAAGATAATTGTAACTAAAAAAGTGAAGAGTTAGTAGATACGGTGTGAGCGACGGGAGCGTGTGAGGTCTCGTGGCGACGATTACGGTAATGTCCGGGGGAAGATTTGGCAATAAAAATAAACGGTTATCCATGCTGACTTGACATGAGTCTAAAAGGACATTAATCTATCAACATAATAGAGGATATGAGGATTTAAATAATTAAAATACATAATTTAGCCCTAAACACGCATATATAAAAACAATCTGTTCCCGAAACATCTAGTTAAATATGCATTTAAAAATAATAGTGAAATCAAAATGCCTTACTCGCATAATGAAGTGTGAAGAACTAAAAAGTACATAGGTACCTTTCTTTTCAATTGGTTATCAACTGATTCGATGCGATTTATAATACTGCAAATTATTTTTTATATAAATAAAATGATAATACAAATATAAAAAGAGAAACAAAATATTAAATTATCTTTTAAAATACCACAACGTATAGTGATAATAACTTCTATAGATACACTTTTCTATAGTAATATAAAGATGTGCCGCAAAAATACACAAGACCACTGACTAACAAGGTGACTTTAATAAGTGGCGGGCTACGGGCTCCATCCTTTGAACCAGCACCTTTCCTTTAACTAGGCTGCGACCTCCTCTAAAGGGATACTTATGTTGTTAATGACTGGTGTAATAATGTGAAGCGCGAACAAGCACTGCCACCACTTGACCACGATTTTACTTTATACTTACAGTCCCTATTTTGTGAGAATTAGACTATACGGCGGAATTTATTTATTAATTAAACAATCTGAATGGAATGAAGTTGGGTTCTGCGACCTCCTTCAGATAAATTTTCATTTTTATTATCTGTTTATTTTAAAAACTCTATACTACTTATATACATAAGTATATCAACCGCTCGTCGAGTGCGTAATTTGAATAGATTTAAGTTATGTATATTTTTTTAGGAAAGCGTTCTCGTCTTATTTAGTAAACTATTCTTAACTTAACAAATTTTATTATCGGTGATTAAAAAGTACTGTGTTTTTTATTTAAACATTATTATTTTTGAGATACCAAGATTAACCAGTAACAGATTATCAGAATTGAGCCTTAATTAATATCTATTGAATTGTCATTTTGGAGTTAGCTACAGGCAGGCTTGACTTTAGCTTTGAATAGATATGTTCCTGTAAATGTTTTATACTAAAATTTCTGGAGTGAGCACAGACCACCCAGTTCCCCCTTCTTACGCCCATATACTTATCGTGAGAACGCGCCAGGAGTTTGGCGTTTTAAAAAGAACATTGACATAATCGTTAGTATATATTTTTATTTGAAAGTCTTAAGCACTATGTAATTTTAAGAATGTTAGGTAAGTGAAGTATGGTGAATGGAAGCTGGAACTAAAGAGAGACCATCTAAACAACCTAGTTTAATTACTAAATTAGGTTGTTTAGATGGTCTCTCTCTCTCTCTCTGGAATCTCTAGAATCGCTATCTATTCGGAATTGGATATTGTTAAATGGAAGTAAAATAATACTGTTTGCCAAGGAGGCAACAAGGCATGCAGGCTAGTGTGACAGATCGTATATTGCATATAATAAAATTTTCATATGATATAATGTAAGATAAAATAAATTATCATATAATTGAAAGTTATTGTTGGTTTTTCAATTAATAAGAAAATATATTCTAGTACGGTACCTACATATTTTATTTAAACATGAGATTCCAATTATTTCTCATAATGTTATGAGAAATAATTGGAATCTCATTTTTATTTTAAAACTTTAAAAATATGGTAATCATTTTTACTATCATAATTTATTACTAGGTAAGTATATTCTCTATATATTTTAATTTTTAACTTTTAATATTAGCCAAATAGCTATTGACGTTTATAATGTAAACAGAAACCAAAGTCTAGTCTACGGCTCATTGATCATTAGTCTATGGATCGTCTGTGATATTGTCAAAAAGTTTTACTTTTTTTAATAAATAGCAAATATATTACCACTAATCTTAAATTCCATATTGATTTGTTGAATAAATCAGTTATTTAATTAAATAAAACCATTCAGTGTAAGTTGTTTTCGCTCCCTTGTAATACTTACTATTCGAGAAGCAGTGAATCGAAATTTGAATCACAATGAAAGTATTTGAATAACTAATAGTGGATGAAGAGTAACAGTTAAAGGTTTATAATATCTGAAGAAACTCCTGCAATTAAAGAAATGACCGAAAACGGAGCGTTTATTTCTAAACCAGCTAGAGGCTGGCTCCATCCTGACTCTGTACTAGCTACCGATGGAATAACTTATGCAGTTCGAGTAAGTAATTTATGAAATTCTTATATTATCGTTAATAAAGATATTACAGCCACAATAAATTTTATGAACAATATACAATATAGTCTTTAAATAATCTACTTAAGTCATTGTTAAATCAATTTAAACAGATACATTTACATTTCTTTTAGTACATTGGGTGTATGGAAGTCCTTACTTCCATGAAAAAATTGGATTTTGAGACCAGATCACAAGTAGCAAAGTAAGTAATAGATATTTATTTTTAGTTTACAATGTATAATATTGCCACTGCTTCACATAATTCATTTAATCAATCATAAAGTTTACTATAATTGATATTTAAGTGATACTACACTTCATATATATGTAGTGTTTCTTAATTTATTAATACTTTGTGGATAAAAAAATATTTATAAAATGTCAATATGTCTACAAAATAATGCATGTTAACATTAGGAATTTTAAATATTATTGCATATTATAAATTGCAAATATAAGTTATATAAAAACATTATGTAAAGAAACTTATGATAAATGGAATTTGTGTTTTTTTATTGTGAAAGAGACACTTTTTTTTCATTTCTAAGACCACTTTTGTCATTATAATACCAATATAAGACTTGCTTTGCCTTTATGGACACATGACACTTTGTAGAAGCCTGAGGTAACTCTGAGCGACGGAAGAGATAGTTACAAACAATTAAAATATTATATAGCTAACTCATCCATGATAAACAGACTATCCAACACAAAAATATTTTTTCTAGTCAAAGCAGTGTTTCTTCTAATCAGTGAGGTCAACCAAACAAACTCTTCATTTTTATTATGTTACTATAAATATATTTTTATAAAGATAATAAGTTTGTACTAATAATACTTCTTATAAATTACAGAGAATGTATAGCTAGAGTATGTGCAGCAGCTGGACTAAGATCTGCAGATAAAAAGAGACGAGTATGCCAAGCTGCTGCCAATGCTTTAGCAGCAAAACCCAGAATGTCCCACTCTGGTTCCAATGTAGCTCTTACTGTTTCCTCGAGAGCTATCACACTTGCTGCTTTAGAGGGAGGGGAAACTATAGCGAGACATGATATGCCTAGAGTCTCATTTGCTTCTGGGGGTGATCAGGTAATTTAGTATTTTTGTTTTGTAATGTTATTATGCTAATATTTATTTAAATAAAAATCAGCTTCTTGCTTTTGCCCTGTAACAGTAACAGTTACAAGGTACTAACTTATCAAGCGGGTGCTAGAATAGAAAACCTACTGTTAATACTTAATTTCTGCCTGAGTTTCAAACACTGCTCTTTTTTCAAATCAGGGAACCCAACGGTGTATTTTACCTTGAAAGAAAAATAAAATGAGAAAAAAAATTCTCTGTGCTGTGCTCATTAAAGCATTTACCTTCAGAAGTTGTCATTTATTTTTATTTCTTATATTATAAAAAAAAAAATTAAATCAGTTTCACACTGTATTCTGCACAAGGCAGGGTAGGCAAAGGGATTTTTGAAGAACTTAGAATTCTGAAGGCTTTGCATGTAGAATGGCGGAACTCCGCCTCGACACCAGACCGAAGAAATGAAAAAGTAAATTTAAATAAATATTTAATTTCCTTGAGTGGGAATCGAACCCTCAACCAGTCGATTCATTCATATACACGCTAATACAGTCACACTTTGTGCCCCTGCACCACAACTGGCTTCAGTCTTTCTAATATTATAATAGAAGTAAATAGTAACTACTTAGTATTACTCAAAAATGACTGAAATTTTCATGTCAAAGCTTATCACATTTAATGATAAAATAACAGCGGCTTCTATTTCTAAAATCATTGTACAAGGGATAATATTATTTATATGTTACATGCTTTTTATTTATTACACTCAATATTTTAATAAAATTTTATGGTGTGTATTACTCTTGACTAACAGGACATTAAACATATTAAATTTCCTCTTCAAATTGCGTCAAGTACTACATAATAAGTCTAGTCTCGAACTGTATTATAAATATAAAAAAAATCATTGTGGTGTATCGGCATGCATCGTAAATGTGACAGTTGTGCGATTCCCAATCTAGATAATAAATTATTTTCCTTTTTCTCATAAAATTGAGCATAAAATTGGGAACCTAGACTTATATCTAGGATCCCTGTATCTGCCCTGCTGTATGCAGGATACAGAATGAATCTTAAAAAAAAAAAAAGTTAATAAAACAATAATTTACAGGATTCATTAGACTTTGTGGCATATGTAGCGAAATCAGCGCCTCCATCCGAGTGGCGGGCCTGTTATGTCCTCGAGTGTGGCGGACGACTTGCCCAAGACGTCATAGCGACCATTGGACAAGCCTTCGAGTTACGTTTCAAGGAATTCCTTACTAAACCCTCATCGTAAGTGTGAATCATCATTTATTTTTTGTCACTTCCATTCTATATTATAAGTATTGAACAATTTATTTATCCTCATATGAGTCACTGGTATGTGAAATTGATAATGATGCTTTGTAGGAATTTAGTTTAATTTCTAACTGTAGGTTTACTACATGGTTTATATGGTGTACATAAATTTTATTATTTGTAAATTTTGTAATTTTTGAGTAAAAGTAAAGTGGAATTACTGTTTTTATTATGGCATATAGAGTAAGCAAAGGGAACTGTGTGTTAAAAAAATTTATTCCCATTTAAACACTTCCTTTCCCCACTTCCGCCATATTCTAGGTATTGTAACATCAAAATATTAAATATTTAATTTCCTCTAGTGAAGTCTGAACCCACAACTTGCGTCATGACTACAACTTCTCTACACAACTATTAACTTGGGCATATATTTTTTTTACTTCGTCTATAGTTGTATGAATCATAGATTATTTAGAGAGATTCTAGTTGATCTCTTAATTTTTTATAAAGGACAGTTTTGGAGACACATTCAGAGGCAGAACACTGCATTTTAATACATACACGTAAATATTAATTTTTAAATTGTAGTAAAATAAAATAAACTTACCTAATAAGTGACCTAAAAATGTCATCTAGATATATTAATAGCATGAAAACATCAGTGAGTCACAGTATGAAGCAGGAATTATTTTGATTGATAGCAATTGGGTCACTAATTTATTTTCTATTGCTTTTATTATATAAGTAGTACAATGTTTTTAGTACTTGGTGCATATTAAATTATTTATATGTTGATGCATTTTTTAAGTAATTTTTATTCACATTTAATTTAATCTAAATCTTATAGTAAATAATGTAATGTTAAATGACCTAAAGAAAAAAGAAGTGATATACATACTTTTGTTAATAAATAATAGATTTATAATAGATGTTCATTGTAAGTCTCAAATTAATTATAATACAGTTAATAAGTGCAGCAGATAGATATAATTTATATTACAATTACTTTCAGTGCTTAATATAATCGTTGTATGTAGTAATGTCTATTTAAAATTTCTAGAAATGATGCAACATTTAAAATCTTGATTTGGTTACAATTTATTTTATTATTTGAATTAAATGAGCAAAAAAAAAATGTTATACAAAAGTTCTCAGAAAAACACCAAGCCTCTGAGGTAAATAAAAATATTTTCTATATAAAAGAATTATCATATTATAAATACCAAATATATATGGTAACAAAATTATGAGTTATGTGGATAAAAGTTATGTGGAAGTTCCTAAAGAAACTAATTCTAAATGGAGTCATAGATATAGTGGATTAGAAAATCTTGCTTCATCTTACAGGAACATTTTAAACAGCTCCACTGTTTTTCCCGCATAGCTGGGTAGGTATATGGGACCTAGTGTTAACACACTCCGTTTCCCCACTTTCCGCCAAATTTTTGAAACGACACATATTGAATGGCAGAACTCAACGCCGCGCTTTGTCTACCAGAGCCGGGAAATAATATTGAATTAAATCATACGCAACACCGCTTAAAGTCTGTTCCACGGCGTCCCGGAGATCTTGTCGTTTAAATAACATCAGTTGTCTCGAAACAAAATTTATGATGGCTTATACAAGTTTTGCATTTTATATTTTAAACATTATAGGTTAAATATAAACGGTGCCCGCAATCTGGCCGTGGCGGGCGAGGAGCGCGAGTACTACAACGACATGCCGGACAAGATCCCGCCCCCGGAGCCCTCTCACCGGCACCCCCCGCCGCCCCCGCTGGCCACGCTCGCACCTATATCATCGTGAGTATACATCGACATAAACATTTTCCTGCATAAACGTGACGCTGTAAAGAATACTCCAGGTCAGAAGCAGTTTTAGTCCATCAGAAAAAAATAAAAAAATCTAAGATACCTTCTAGAATGTCCATGTAGTAGTACAAAGTATTTGACGTTCAAAAAATAAAGCATATATCTTATTATTTTGAATATTTTTTTTTGACGTTGACTTAACGCAATAGAGTAGACAAGTTCCCACCCCGGAGCCCACGCGTATGCCGGCCCGCGATTCCTAAACTTCGACTTAGAACTATATATGGTTTAGCAATCAGGGCGTGTTTTACGTTTTCTAAAAAAATATTGATCACAATTCGTCGACTGTCCTTTATTTAACGAAAAGATACATTTTTGTAACAAAAGGTGTGAAGAGAGCGTCCGCCACTACGTGAACCAGACGCCGCCGCCGCGCACGCCGCCCACCGCGCTCCTGCCCAACCACAACACTGACATATTTGATATGCGTAAGTTTATGTTCTAAAGATTACTTATTATAGATTTTTTTATCATCCATAGAGTTTAAATATGTTATTTCAGATTTTTGCTTTATCTTGCTGGCTGAGTTGGAGGTTTATTATGATATATTTTGTAATGATTACTTTGATTAAATTTGAAGAAAAATAATTAAATTCATATATTACACAAAGTGTAATCATATTTCGTACGATTTCGTTTAATATTAGAAACAGAGATATTGTCCTAACTCATAGTAACAATGATTATTGAACCCGCAGAGCCGTTCACGCTGGCGGCGGCGGGCGCGGCGGCGGGCGCGGCGGCCCCGGAGGCGGGCGCGCTGCCGG
>DWAN01005468.1:0-11226 GCA_018230445.1 Heliconius hewitsoni
ATATATACCTATATATATATATATAAATATATATATATATATAGGTATATATTAAAGAGTGTAAATTTAAGAGTGATACAAGTCCCCACGGTGGCTTCCGGGTTGTAGGGCAACGGGTTATACTTCAAACAAATACAAACTTAAATTTGCAAGCATATGCATTAATTTCGTATGAAACTTCAAATATAAATTTGTAATTTGTATTATTTTTGTAATTTGTATTATTTTTTTCTATGAAATACCCATAAAGATTCACTTTGCGGATGTTTTCCTTTATTGGTATTGAAAGTTAACTCACTTTGTGCCTAATTTTATCACTGTAGGTCCACGGGAAGTACCCTATAGGTTTTTATTACGCGCGGTGGATTGTATACAAAATGTAACCAAAATGATACATAAATACTCATATATTATGATTGCGTTGACGTAGAAGCTTATTTTATTCCGATGCTAGAAGAGATTGTAAACTTAATAATTTCAGTTTGATACATCCACACGATCTCGAGATAAATGAACAGCCGAACAGACGGACAACGAAGTGAACCTATAAGGGTTTCGTTTTTTTCTTTGAAGGTTAGATCTAAAAACCAAAATGTCACACAAAGGGGATTCCATTGCAATTTCAGGTTTGTCGATTAACTTGAAGTACCTACAACTTATGAAAAATTTACAAAATTTAGAAGCTTGATTTTTTCTGTGCTTTAAGGGCCTAAAGACCTGAATATTTAATATTAACTTCACGTTGATACCTCTACTCGGTCTCGAGATAAAGTTTTGACACGGACAGACGGAAAGCGAAGTGATCCTATAAGGCTTCCGCTATTTCCTTTTGGGTAACGGAACCCTAAAAACCAATTTGTGTATTATACATTGTATGCTAAGTATAATGTCTATTGCATTGCTCCGACAACGTGTCGTACCATAGTAAATAGCTTCTTCATTTTCATTTAAATTAGATCGAGTCGTTGCTAGATCTAATTCATGACGCCCTCGCCTAGTCTCGTCGGAACAAGAAGTCCTTTTAAGATCACGTTTTATTTCAATTCGCATAGAAGCTTCAAGTTTTTATTAAAAAAAAACTTAAGCAAGTTGAAATTTATATTTATATATGAATGTTTAATTTTTAAAGTTATAAACATATTACATATATTCATTGTATAAGTGTCTAGTACTACGTTCGTTTCATTACATTTTTACTCTGATAAACCATCAGTGAGGAACCACTACTCTCGACTGTTCTGCTTCTAAGGAAAAAAATAAATATTATTTAATTGTTACTTATATTTCTACCAAACGTATTAAGCTCAAACACAAACTAAGAAGCCAGAAGCAATCTACATTGATTAAACCACATTTGAAATGACGCCCATTAAGGAAACTGCGGGATTAAGATATCGACTTATATGTACATATTACGAGCATATATGCCACTAAAGCTGGCTTTGGCTATATTTATTATTGGCGCTGCTTTTATTTTCTGTTTTATTTTCAGCATGAAATTGGAAATTTAGTAAATTTAGGAAAGTATACGGGACAAAATAATAATAACAATATTTTTTTATTAATAGAATTTATAAACAAGCTGTAAAAGATTTTTAATGGGAAACAAATTAGAAACTTGTATTGTGATATTTTCTCGTAATATACAAGAAATAAAATACACAAACATTGCAATCAAAATATTGATAATATAAATAATCGCATGTGACAATATTAGTACTAAATTAGTGTTTTTTGGAATCGTTTGAAATTTTAGCTATCAATTGTATGAGTTTAAAATGATAATGTTATTGGATCAAAAAAGTAATATAGATGAGAAATTAATAAATGTGCAGCACAAGCGGGCGAAGCCGCGAGCAAGTGCTAGTTAGTTGGTCATAAACCTTATTACACGTTACATTTGCAGCTACAGAGGTCCCTTAAACCATCTGACATCAGCATATTAGTAATAATGATGAATAGAAATCGCACATCAATAGCGGGCCGCAGTTGGTTCCAACTCACATACGTATATGTGAAGTAATTGATGATCGTCGATTAATTTAATTGGTGAGCGATATCCGACGCAACATTTTAACAGTTAAATTTTGCAATTTGTGAATGATTTTGCTATTGTCTTTTTGATTTCTGATCAATTTGTTCCGTATTTTGTTTAATAACTCCTGTTATAATTCTTGGTGAAATAATCATTAATTTTATAACAAATGATTTTATAATGATATTTGTTGGCTTGAAGCTACTTTACGTAAATATAATAGACACCAAAAGCTTACATAGCCGTGGGGCTATGAATTTGATATTTAAAGGGTTTTGAGTAACTCAGGGTCCGAGGAAACTTCAAAGACGTGGAAAATGAATGTCGAAATAAGAGTAACAAGAGTTATACAAAACATTGTTTATATTAAATATAACAAAGATAACCACAAATACACACAATGATAAAAAAATATTTCTACAATTTTTTCACATATTAAGTACATAGGTGTTGCGTGAAAATTTCCAAATTTTTGGAAATCGGTTAATAATAATTATAATGCTTAGTTCATTAGAAGCTTACAGATTTTGCCACATTTTTTTCCAAGAATTATTGCTAGGATATTATTGTTCGCCAATGTAAGACAGTGGAGACATTTCTGGCTTTAGGTACAAACTTGTTGTGGGTTGGAATATTTCAAGACATATGTTAAAATTAAATGCTCTTACAATTTGACTAAAGATATAAAGATAAGAAGCCGTATGTTTGTATATATTTCGGTATGTTAATCGACCAAACTAAATAAATGGAACTAGTTCAAGGAACTCGACAATATAAAACATGTTTGGCACTAACATGTCTAATGAATGGAATTTCCTCATTCTCAGGATGAAGGCGAACTTACGCCGAGATGAAAATACGGTGGTTTAGTGCCTCGCCGCGCCGTACCGCCACCAAATTACAACTTCCTAACTTTTGTAGCTCAAACGAAAATTCGAGAACGGTCTCTCTATCTAATGCTCTTATAAATTTATATCACTTTTGTTTCTACTAATGACTCTCTTTGGCTTCACAAAAATATATTTTACTCATGGAGAAGGGACTTTGGAGCTTGGTCATCGATGGTTGCATCGCTGTTGCATGTATCCTCCACTTTTATTGAAGAAGAAGACAAGAATTATATTGACTATAATTATATTGATATGTTAAAAGGCCTCGGCATTAACTACTCTGTATTTTTATTTAAATACAGAGTAGGGGCACTTGTTATATATGATAAATAAAAAAAAGTCTTTTATAAATAATGTCGTCGTCAAATCATACCTTAAGCGCCTAACGCAAGAAAAGATTTCTTTTTGTTTTTTAAACATAAAATAACTATGATAATAACAGAATTTATAAAATCTGTTTTGCCTTTAATGCTTTTTTATACGTTATGGATGTAATATTCCAACAAAAATAAACAAATTTTCTTTCAACTTTTCAAAATTCGTATATTCGCATATAGGTATATCATGCAAAGTAAATAATCATAAAAACGTAACAACCCACTTCTATTATGGTTTCATTATGCTGTACTACCCTAGGGCTACTAACGGAGAACTAGCATCATGAACTGCCGGAAGCGTGTATCGATCTGCTGTATAGTATATATTATTCTAGTAAAATCGTTTTTACATTTTTAATAAGTTGTAATTAGTACTTCTAATTACTTATATTATAAGGTAAAAATCTATCAATCGGGTCAATTTACTGTATAGAAAATAAAAAAAGCACGTTCATACATCCTTATGCCAGCCATATTTGTTAGAGCTTACAGTAAAAGTTTAATTTAATGGATTTAAAAAAAAATCTTGGTATTTTACATTCGGCCTGCACTTTATATTTGAAACGACATTTACTTGGTAGAATGTAACTTATTTCCTTATATTTTTGCTCGTATGTGCACATACAGTTTGGTATTCTTTTGATCTAAAAAAGTTAAAACACGAATCTTGTTTGATAGTAGAAATATACTCGTACATGTAAATAAACGATCGCTTGCAGTTGCCCGCTTTGCGAGTTGGAAATCAAAATATATTTTGAGCTGTCGAATGTCATCGAAACGGTGATGATTGATCGCATTTTAAAATAGAGTCAATATTTTCTTTGCATTCTAACGAAAATGAAATAATATAAAAATCTAATAAATAAAGATGCGGCAGAGTAGACAGCAGACACTATTAAGACACACCGCTCCCCACTTCATTCGCCGAGTTTTAGAGGCATCGCGTGTTGCGTGGCTGAGCTCAAAGCCGCGCTCTACTTCGATACCAGAGCGAAGAAACGAAAACAGTTCGTTTCCTGTGGGAATCGAATCGACAACGTGTCGCGTTAACAGTCACACGTTTGTGCCTCTGCGCCACGACTGGCCTCTCATAATAAGTGCCTATACCAATATGAAATAATAAAAAATCAATAAACACTTTTCACCACCGGTTTTTCAATATGCACATACGATCTAATTGATGGTCCACAATTAAGTTAATTGATGCGCAGTGACTCTGGCAATATACCGAGTTATAAATTGTGCCGTTGTTGTGACTTTAAATATTGTCTATTCGTAACGAACTATTATGAATGCATAATGAGGCAATTTAACATTTTATTATACCGCATATTACTCTCTTCTGAATTATCAAATTCAATAATATATAAAAGTCATTTAATTATATATAACATTTATGTATATCTATGGTTGCGTTTCCAGACGTCCGTACATTGGCGGAAAGTCCCGATTTTTTGCCCAAAAATTTAATATCCCGAACGGGATAGTCATAGTCTACCTTTTCACAGATTATTCCGCGTACTGTGAGAAATCTTTTTTTATTATTTTAAAATTTTTATTACTTTCTAATAATTTTATAGAAATACAAATAAGTGTATTTATAAGGAACGTATAATTTTTCTGAAGACTTAACTGCCTTACATATAGTAAACCAAAACAATATTGTAAGTATAGAGCTGGCAATGCTGATGGTACACTTCTCTTGCCACGTTTGACATAACGAGTTGAGAGGAGGTTCGTAAGAACGAGGAATATTCGCGACTCTAAGAGCACAACTCCTTGTCCTGATTAGCAAGAGAGATGATGTTCAAATACTGATTTTGTGTTAAATGAAGAATACCTACAGTATTAAAGCATAAAGATA
The DNA here is from genome assembly GCA_018230445.1 of Heliconius hewitsoni. Taxonomy (NCBI): domain Eukaryota; kingdom Metazoa; phylum Arthropoda; class Insecta; order Lepidoptera; family Nymphalidae; genus Heliconius; species Heliconius hewitsoni. The sequence goes on from DWAN01005468.1 coordinate 5,167, forward strand.
ATGCTTAATTGCTAAGAAAGGAAAGAAATCTCAGTTCTTTGACATTCTAATATAAAATGTAATTTTGTAAGAAGTTTGTTTGTATAACATATATAATCATGTAAGAAAATAAATGAATATGACAATAATTGAAGCCGTCGTAGCACAGCGGAACAGAGTCTGACTTGTAACACGGTTGTGGGTTGTACTCGGGAGAATGATTATATTTATTTTATTTTCGTTTACCAGCTAAGGTAGATGAAGAGCAGCGTTTAGTTCTGCCACTCATCACACAATGTCTCGAAAACCCTCTCTTTACCCTGCTATGCGAAAAAAGGCGTAAAGTTGTTATAATAAATACCTATACATGGAGTATAATTTAGAACAAACTACCTATATCCCTTTATTCGTGGAAGCAATAAAATTGTCGGTAGCTAGTTTTCCACAGACCACTAAAATATAAAGTGCAATAATGTAAGTGTCCGTGTAAGGAAAATTGCTTCTCCAATAGTATACTACAAAAACATTCACAATAAACAACACATGAATATTTTTCCTCATGGGGAAACAATACCTTTACATTTTTTTAATATTTAGAAATACATTGGAGATATAATTAATTATATAATTAAACATATTATTATAAAGACATTATAAATGTTAAAATTACAAGGCTTAACTATTTTAATATTACAGTGCAACTTGTAAAGATTTTATTGGATGAAGACTGACTGTTAATCCTAACGACATATTGGGCTTGTTTTTTAGGGTTACCTACCTCAAAAGGAAAAAATTAACCCTTACAAGATCAGTTTGTTCTTTGTCTTTCTATCTGTCAAGACCTTTTATCTCATGATCACATTTATCTATTGTCCCTTAGAGCACAGAAAAATCAAGCTTCAAAGATAATATAATAAAAAGACATGAATATTTATGAATAGTTTTTGCTGCATTTAGTATGTATTCGTTGCGTAATCAAAACTTATATATAATAACCTCTAACCTATATAGGAGTACTTCCCGTATTACAGCGTATTATTCGGAACGAAATGAGAACTTCCCTTCGAGAGTTCTTCAGTACTAATATTTAATATTTTTTGCCTATATGCATCCACAAAACATAGCCGCGTTCAAAAATCGCCGTCGTGGCGGTCACGATGTACGAGTACGAGTATATCTGACTGCGGACGACAGTTTAGGTCTATGTAAGTACTTATGCTCTCACGAATTACTTAGTCGGCGTAAATAAATAGAAAATTGGCAATATAATTAATATTCGAATATTCATAAAATTTAAAATATAATGAAAGAATCTCAAAAAAATATTTTAAAGACATAAATATGTACAAATAATAATATTATAATATACTGAATGTACGCATATACATATATTTATAAGATATAAATCTCAGTCAAGAATAAAATCAAAAGGACCTAGTAATTTGTTTTTCTGAACGAAAATAATCCCTTCTCAAATTTTCATAATGATCATAAATGAACTAGAAATATATTTCCTGGTTAAACATTTATGAACACCTAGAAATAAACTTTATTTATAATAAGCTTTATTTATAATAAGCATAAGTTATATTACATACTAAATTTATTTATACCTTTAAATATTACCTAACTTTTAAATATTCTCATAAATGCACAATGTACGTACGTACCTCTGTACAGAATTTCGCGGTAGATTAGAATTTAGAACAGAGTATTAACACCTAGGGAAATGCATTTAAGTTACTAACAGTGCGGCGGAGCCACAGAAGCTTACGTGTGGCAAATATATATCCGCTTTTATACAAAATACATACATTTATATGTGAAACTCTTAAAACTTTGAGGCCTTCGTGGCGGAGTGTGACTGCGCCTGACTTAAGCGCAATGGTCTTGGGTCATTGGTCGATTTCATTATTACTATTATTTTATATACAGGATGTAACTCAATCGATGGATCAACGGTAGTCTATGTCTATATCACCATATATTTCATTCATTCCTGTATATGTTCAGCGATTTTCAGTGTTATAGCAGATATTAAAGAATTAGTGATTTTTTGAAAAAAGCCTGACTCTTGAAGAAAATTCTTTTTTATTCCTCAATATATATAATAATTGTTTTCCTGCAAATTCCATAATATCTTCTGAACCACTTAAAATCGCTGACCATTCGTGAGTGAAAAGGATAAGTATTGAAGTCTGCTCCCAGACTACCGTTGATCCGTCGATTGAGTTACATCCCGTATATGTTTTATGGCTTCACGGTGTAACCAGCACATAGCAGGATAGGCAGAAGGAACCTGCGATTCTAGTATTAAGACACTCCGTTCCCACTAAGACACTTCCGTTCCCACTTCGCCAAATTCTCGAGGCATGGCGTGTTGAATAGCTGATCGTAACCCCACACTTTGCCCCCCGCACTTTGCCTGGTTACCAGAGCGAGTAAAATGAAAATGATATATAGTTCCTTGGCCACGACTGGTCTCTATTATTTTATATAAATTATAGTTAAACAAAATAATGTATACTAACAAAAAATATATAAATTTATACCTACTTAGTACTTACTATATATAGTATTTAATTAACATCATATTGAACAGTGAATATCAGTAACAAACTGCATTAAATTACAAATGCTCAAAATTATTATTTAAATGCTTTCATATTTCACATTTATCAATTGATATAATATATGAGAATAATTATATTCATACAAATGATCAGTAATTGATATTTCTCTGGAGTCCTTTTACATAATGTTAAAATAAAAATTCAATTATTGTGAGAGTGTAATATTTAGTTTCATTTTGTTTCTAAATTTGTAGAGGATGGAAGAACTATTAAATATGAAGAAAATGGATATACGAAAAACTATTAAACGCAATAGAACCCAGAATATTGATTTAAAATTTTATATATATCTTTGTCTGTATGTGTGTATAGACACTCGATTCGAACACTCAATCGCTTGTAAATTTGATTGAAATATCAATAACCTGTTTGCTTGCTTGCAAGTTCAGATGGTAGAGTAGTATATTCAAGGATATGTAAAACTTGTTTGCTTGGTAACTTTATTTCGACATTAATTTACAAACATTAATTTACAAACATTAAATTAAATTTGACTGTTGATTTTTCCCAATAGCTAAAAGTCCTTTCATAAACAAAAGAATATATGTATCAACCTTGTATTATTATTCATATACCATTGTGTCGTATCTTATACTCTGTAAGTCATATCGGTAACTTGTTGTAATCAATTGTACCATCGTTACTTAATGTACAATCAAGCCCAACTTATTTTAAAATCTAAATTGAAATTCTTTAGAGTCTAGATCGAAATATTAAAAAATCTACACCTTTGAAAGAAAGCATCACTTTGACAAGTTAATTATTGTGTCGTAAAGAAAAATTTATTTAGAAATTTTGCACTACGAAGAATTTTCATACATTGTCAGTAAAAACATTTCTTATTTTGACAAAAAACACTGCAACATATTTTTAAGAATTCTTAAAACCTCCTAAAAGAAGATGCCAACAACAAAAATCAGTTGCAACAAACTTCGAACAATTTGAACTATAATGACGCTTATTAAGAACGTATTTTTCATATAAACTTTACTTTTGTAAATTTTGAAAACTCTTAAATATTTTTCTTTTTTGGGAAATATTTTTCTTTTTCCATATCTGAAAAGGCAAAAAACAACTTTTATAGAATCACTGCGTTTCTTCTTCTTTCTGTCAAGACTATTTTTCTCGAGATAGCGTAGAGGTTTCAAGCAGAAATTAACATAAAATAGTCAATAGTCGATAGAAAGTGTTGTAGAACATAATAAAGGCTACTTTTTATTCCGGATTTCTCGCGGAGTCGCAATTGATGCGGACAAAACCGCGTTTGTTGTGTGTACCACTGTAGGTGATCGCGCCTATATAAACATGAAATAATTAAACAATTTTATAATACGACAATTTTTTGCAAGCAAAATTAAATAAAATATCTAAAGGTTAACATTAAGTCTTATTAAATGTATAGTTAACAATAATAAAATGATTAACCAATTTTCCTTATTAACTACTTACTTACTATTAATGATTAAAATCTAATAAATTTCTATAGTTCAAGAGGGAGAAGCCGCGCAGGAGCCGCTAGTCGTAAATAGATATCTATCGAAAGAGTAAAATAAGGCCAGTGAGTGACACCGGTACTTTGTAACATGTAACTTCTCGCAAACGAGAGAGAAAATAATTAATTAATTATTTATTTTTCGAGCTTAATCCCATTTAATTTTACGCAAGCTTTAATGATAATAGCTGTAATAATTAAAGTACACCTCTATCTAATGCAACTGAATGTTTTATGTCATCTATAAAATAAAACGACCAACAAAGGCAAAAGACTGGAACGCACTAAATCGATGCACTCAGCCATTACTACACGCTGTTGTTTTCACTCGTTTGAAGTTTTGCATTCCGTTCTAAAAAATTTTGTGAATAGAAATATAAAAGTCAAAGCAAAATTTTTACTTTACCTACGTTGTACTATAAAATCTAATATGTTATATACAGGTATTTTTAGTATCCGAGGTATTGCAGTTGTAAAATCGAATAAAACATTCTATTTTATATTCTATTTTATACCAATAAAGTTTGTTATATTTAAATTGGCTTAGTTACTATAGTTTATAAATGTACAGTAAAATTATTTAATATGGTTATTAATTTAATTTTATAGGACACATTTATTTCAAAAAAATATATATTTTCATGACATTTAATAAAAATATATAAAATTACATACATTTAGGGTAGTCACTCAAAATATAAAGAGAATATACAATTTCTCAACATCGGAGATTAATTAAAACATCCTTTAATCTAATCATGTATAATCGCAACGTAATTGCGAACAGTTAGTAGGTACATATGTACATACACACTGGTACGTTTCTGTCGAAGCCTAATGTTTACGTAGATTACCTGGTGCCTGATAGTGTTCTCAGATTCCTAAATTATACAAAGACATGAACAAACCCATCGTGTGCTAGCTACGATATACCATTCTGACGAACGGCTTTCTGTAACTATTTATTCGGTATCGTATGTACAATATATAAAGGTACTGGTATGTTACATTATTCTAAACTAAATACGACGAAAAGTTACGAACCAATACAGATTTTTAAACTGCATCATTTTTTGTCACTTTCTGTGGGGATATTATTTATTCTACTAGAAAGTCAGAATTTAGTTTGTTTATATTATCCTATTTTTAGTTGTAAGAATCAGATCGATACTAGGTCTTTGCCTACTCCTCACTTCGTTCTCTACACTTTGCCTAATATCAATAAATTGCGTGTCTATCTAGGTGGCGTTGAGTGCCGCACTTTTTTCTAAGGCATTCATTTACTTTTTTTTTCATATGAAAATTTATAAATACATGATTACAAGATATAATTAATGTTAAGGTCTATGACAATATTTAGTAATACATAAATAAAAACACACACATGGAAGGGTGTGGATTCGAATCAAAAATTAAAACCTTACCCATCCATAACCGAATGCTCCTTTTATATATGTATATACCAAAATATATTATATAAAATTGAATCTTAAACATAATTTGATAGTATTACTAATAAACGCATAATCTCTATATATAATAAGACAGTAAAAATATTTTGTCTGAAAATTTAGTAATTTTGACTAAAATGGATAGAAGGACACTTAAAAAGAATAATAGAAAGCAAAAATATTTTTTTCGAAGTTCTTGTCTGTCTGTCTGTCGATAACAATGGTCACATTTTTCTCTGAAAGTACTGAATCGATTTACTTCAAAATTTCACTAATTGCTTTGTTTTAACTCAACTAACCTAATAAAATGGATCATCAAAATCGGTTCATTAAAATAAAGCTATCGTCATTTGAATGAACTGAAGGCATTAGTTTGCCTGCGAATGTTATATAGCAATCGCGCTGGTAAGATTCTGAAAGCCAACGAATGACATACTAAACGTCTTGGTAATATGACTGTTGATAAAAATATATATTTTTGAAGCACTATTATATAATATTTTAT
>DWAN01005469.1:0-11226 GCA_018230445.1 Heliconius hewitsoni
GAGTGTCTTAACACTAGGTTCCCTCTGCCTCCCCTGCTGTGTGCGGGATACAGCGTGAAGCTGATTTATTTATTTACAATAAAATGTTTTGAAATGATCTCCAGTAACTTATCGAATAGCCTCAGAAAAGATAAATATTTAAAGAGTGAAATCCATAAAATAACATACATTTTGTATATATTTTGACAGAGTGGACATGTTTATAAGGCAAACTTGGCGCGAGAGCAGACTGCAGCTACCCGATGATATCTTCGAAGAGGGCGACGACCATGTGACCCTCCCTCCTGAATTCTTCGATAATTTATGGCATCCTGATCCATATTTTCTTAACTCTAAAGTAACCGGTACATATCATTTTGTTTTATATTATACTTGATGCTAGGTATAGCTATATATCTTGATGAAAAAAATGTGAAGCACAGATTTTTTTGAAACAGGATTCATTGTTTACCCTCCATTATATGAAAAAATATGTAAAGACAAATTAATATGTAATAATTAACTAGAAGTTTCAGGTACCTTATAAACTATAAGTAATATTAATAGAATTACATAGAGGTAACGTAAATTGTTCAACTAAGCTGAGATAAGAATTCGTATATTATATATAAGTTTTTGATTTTAGGAGGAGCTTGCCACTTTTGTCATCAATCTGCTGGTACGGTGTTTGCTCCCTTTTGTTTTTTTGTTAAATCACGTTATATTATTGGTGAAGCACAAATATTTACACTTTAACCATAATTCGATTCTTTTTAAATTAAATTTATAACATTTTTCATAATGAATTATAATTTGTGAATAATAAATTAGAACTATTTCTATAATCAGTATTATAACATGAAATTTTAATCATTATCAAAATTCAACACTATTAAACGCAAAATTGTAGTAAATTTAGCTATATCAAATCAAAACACTCAGCTTGGATGAACAAATTCACAAAAAATAAAATCAAACCATTTAAAACAAATACATATCACTAAAAATCACTTTTTTGAACCCAAAAACAACATTTAAATAATACAACGATCTAGCACATGCAAAAATTTAAATAATAAAAAATATAATATAACAGCACCAGGTTAATGAGTAATTAGTACAATAATTAAAGCTAATTAAATAAAAATATTTTAAGCCAAACAATTTAACATTCGTTCACAGAAATCGCGGAACTGACGCACAAATTTTCATCAGTAACTCTATACAGAAACCAGACGGTCAGATATGCTGCGCGAATGCACGCGATCATAGCATGCCAAATGGAGTTTCAACTTTATCCCATGGATATACAGTCCTGCCCGATTTATATAGAAAGTTGTGAGTAGACTAATTAAGTAAAGTATTTTAAGTAGTTTTTTTAATAGTCGTAAGTCACGTGTTGATACTTACTTTGGTTGAACCTTTGTTTACTAAAGGGTTTAATTTAAATGGAATGACGATAAATGGATTTGGACGTTAAATTCTAAGAATTTTTTTTTAGCTTCACATTGTATCCTTAAGGATTACATTAGGAACCTAATCTTAAGACACTCCATTTCCTAATAAAACCCTCTGTTCCTCCGAATGAGGTATTGCATATTAAGTAGCGGAACTCAACGCCACACTTCGCGTCGTTACAAAAGCAAGAAAATAAAGATATGTAATATTTTATTCCCCTGAGTGGCAGTTGATATAACAGCCGACCCATTTACTGTCACACGCTTGTACTGGTCTAAAACGGGCTATAATTGTTATATTGTAAAAAGTGTTATTAATTATGTTGATAATTATATGATTATCAAATTAATCAATAATACTTTTTAGTCCTGGCGCAGTCGGACAGTCTCTTTGTAAATGATTGACAGGTTCTGGGTTTGATCATTGGTATACGCTACTGAACATACAGTAATCTATATACGATATAAATAGAAATATAGAAAACTAAAAACAGAATATTTTATTGCTAGACTATCTCTACGTACTCAGTTTTATGCAGATTGAACTCACAATCGCCGCAATTATAGTCGCACACTTGTGCCCCTGCACCACGATGGCCTAAAGTAAATAAGTTGGTAGCAGCCAAATTTTGACGATTAGAATTAGGATTGTCAATATTTTATTTAATTAAATTCAATTTTATTATTGGATGCCAAAAATATATAAAAGTAAAGAACGGAGTGCCTTAATATTATGGTATCTCGGTCTACTCTGTCATTAGCGGGTTATAGTTTGAAAAAAATACGTAAATACATTTTAAACAGTATCTATATAACTTTATAATTATTAAAAAAATATTTTAGTTTCATACAGTAATCAAAAAGTAAGGTTTCGATGGAGCGACGCGGGCGTGACGATCAATCCTGAACTAAAACTATTGCAATATCACATCGGGGAGCCTTTGCGATTGGAAGAGACGAACGGATACATGATTGATAAAGACGGTAAATATAATATTATATAATATCAAATGATTATGATTTAGTTTACTTTATAATTAAAAATTTTTTTGAAAATTATAACTACTAAGCCATTATGTCACAATTGCAATGGGTTCGAATCCCAAAAATGGGAGTAATGTTTCTTTATAATTTGGGTCTTTCTCTAGCCTAATAAAATAAAGCAGATTTGGATTTATACAGTATCATATGTATTTTTCTTATAGAAGGTAAAGTGGAGAAATAAGTAATTCATCATTAAGATCTCTTTGTTCACCAATCAATAATGATGATGAGATGTAGATAACAAAAATATAACGCAAATAAATACTTTAAAGAACATTTATATTAATCTTGATTTTTTTTCTAATTCGTTAAAGTAAGGAATAGTATATGAACCTCGTAAGTAATTGAATTGAAAGGGAAAAACAATGACTCGACATTGACAGACAGTTAAGTGGCAGAACTCAACTCCGCTTTGCCTCGATACAAGAGTAAAAAAATTAAAATATATTAAAAAAAATATTAAAAAACGAATAAAGTGTGGAATAACGCTTTAAAATCTCAAAAATATTTTACTTTTCCATTATGCAATAGTATTAAGTAATAGTATTATGTTACAAAATTATACGTTAAAAATATTCTCATTTCCTTTATATTTTAGGTAACTACTCGCGTCTCGTCGTCTACTTCAGATTCGAGCGTCAAATAGGCCACCATCTAATACAAACGTTTGCACCCTCCTCGCTAGTTGTTATGCTGTCTTGGTTCAGTTTCTGGTTGGACCTAGATGCGATTCCCGGTCGAGTCACTCTGCTAGTGACCTGCATGTTGACATTAGTCACTATGTTCACTGGTTTAAGAGCTGATATACCACCTGTTGCTTATGTTAAGGTAAATATATAGAGTAAATATCTATCATATAAGTTACCATACAAAAAAACAATTAAGATCCCAATTATTAATACTAAGACATGGTAAGTGTAATTTTTACTCGCATTATTGTTTGCTTTTACATATAATAAAATTATAACTGATCGCTGTCTAAGATAGATGAGAAAATCTATTATAAGGGGTATGCATCAAACAATTAATTTTGAAATTAATCAAACAATTAATTTTGAAATTTTTGTCAGTTTGTCTGTGTGTTTGTACGCACTAATCTCAGAAACGGCTTAACTAATTTAAATGCAATTTTCACTTTTGTATTTTGGCACACTTCCATTATCATTTAGTGTTTGTTTTATATTCTTAATTTAAAAAAAATAGCAGTGTAAAATATTTCGTTTGTCATAATCATAATTCAAATGTCATAATTGTTGCCTTGGTTTGAAGTTTTCAGAAAGATTAGTTTGCAATGTTTAATTCGCAATCTACATTGTCTTTAAATTAAATTAAACAGTATCTTAATGTTAAATATCTCTAAAATCTTAAATAAATTGTCTTTAAAATGGTAATTTTATAAGAAGACGGAAGTAATTTAGATTATTAAATAAATTATTGTATTGTTTAAGCGGATGAAGCCGCTAGCAAGGCGCTTTAAAATATTTTTTTTTTAATAGACATGCTAAGCATAATGCCAATGGCGAAATATCAAATCTCATTAAAATGAATGAGAGGAAAGAACGGATCAACGTAAAATAAAAAATTTTAAAATCTCTACACTTTCGACTCTTTAATTTTATGACAACTAAAAAAAATACAAAAAAAATATAAAGATGAACTCTAATATTTCTATATTAAAAGTACTAAAATTAATACTTAAATACTATTCTTCTGAGGAATTCTTTTTTCATGTTGTTCCCTTTATATTTTTTATATTATTGCTTAATAGGCGCTGGATCTCTGGATGGCCGGCTGTATGATGTTCGTCTTCGCTGCGTTGGGAGAGTTCGTTGTTGTGAAAGTGCTTGATAAACAATATCAAATGAATAAATCCAAAGCTCAAGATACTTTACCTAGGATTATACCAGTGGTGAGCATTATCTTTACTGAATCAACTATTAAAACTTAAAAATAATATAAGGATATAATATAGGTACTTCCTAGATTTAGTCAAAACATATGGTGTCGGACCTACACTACATTGTTTCTAAGCTAAAAATATAATTGATTCGTAGTTAACCTGTATTTATTTTATAAATGGAAAAACTGCATAAATTTTGAAAACATACCAACATTTATTTTATTTCAAGGAAACATATATTTTTATAAGTCATCATTATCACAAGTGTGTGAATCTAAACGCGACTGGTTGTCGATACGACCCCCCTTCGAGGACATGAAATCTTTAGTTAAATTCTCATTTTCACGCTCTGGTTCCTCCACCCAACACGCAAAACTTGCAGAATTCGGCAGAAAATAGAGAGCGAAGTGTCTTAACACTATTTTACCTCTGCCTATCCTGCTGCTGCTGTGTGTTTGATACAGCGTGAAGCTAACAAAAGTAATCATCATTCATCATTAAAAAAGTTTTATTTTAATGATACTACAGAAAAACATAGAGATAGTCATACAGAAAAAGTAAGATTGAACAACCAAGTTCTCTGATTCCGCAATCTTGCCTTTTTTTCACAATTTTTGTTAAATATTTATAATAATAAAGTAAAAATTTTTCCATAAACTGCTATATATTTCTTGCTAACTTTATAAGGATTATTTAAATATCGTACTAGAATACCCTTTCTCAGCATACAAATCAAGATACACTCACTTTTATCGATCGTAAAGAAAATTAAATGGGACCGTATTTGCGGAAGAGAGTAAAGGAAGTAAGTTATGTTGGTACAGATTATAAAGACTTCTTAAACAAAAGAAAAGTATATAGTTTTACACCAAGGACAAATAAATATAAATAGGATAAGGATAAATAATAATCGTATCAATGTTTCAATACATCGGGACTCGAACCCGCGCTTCTTGGAAGCTTCGAAGATTTCCCAATTAGAGTTCAGCCACTGTGATGGCTCAAATTATTTACTACACTTAGCACATTGTTTTGTGATTTTTTCTTCACTATATGATATACTATTTGAGGGGCAACAAAATTTTTAATATTTTCCGTTCTCATCATCCGTTCTTCTGGTTCCTGCGTTTTTTAATTAACTTATGCTTTTTGAAGTGTGAAGTGAACAGACCTTTCAGGTCTATTAGTAAAGTTAATTAAGATAGCTTGCGTTCATGAGGGCTAGGGAGTAGGGTCCCCTCATCAATGTCAACTAGATGTCATGGTGTTTTAAGGGCTAAAAGGGTCATTTCCTTAGTTTTAATAATCTTTGATCCGCCACTCAACACGCAATACCTCCTGAATTCAGCGGAAAGTAGAGAACTGATTTTCTTAACACTAGGTTCCCTCTGCCTACTCTGATGTGTGCGGGATACAGTGTACAGCTGAAATATTTTTAGGCAGGCAGGTTAGGCAGATCCCTTTACAGATCCCTTTCCCCTAGTATTATGTCACTCTATTTACCAGATTTAAGCGAATTTAGTAGTCATTGCCTGTTGAAAGGCGGAGCTGTAAGCCGCGCTTGGTCTTGTTACCAGCTCACTCACGGCCTTCACGTTCACAATCAGACGCAATACCTTTGCGCCATTATTACCCGGAATATGACGTTTAATCATAGCAACTACTTTATTAAATAAGATATTATAAAAATTCTAAGTAAAACTTGAATATTAAAAAATAATGAATTCTTACAGCGCTTAAACGGTGAGAAAGGGTCATGCGGAACAGTAGCAGCGTGGGAAGGGAGTGGGGTTCGATGTCGTAAAGTAGACCTCACTTCGCCCACGTCCCCCGCAGCTACCACGCCTGGTGTGCACTCTGCCCCGGGCGCCCCCACACATTTAATGGGCGTTGAACGACGACAGAGTATATTGCAAGTACGCTATGTTTTTTTTGTTATTAGCATAAGTTTTAAATTTATGAAATTATGATAATTTATGAAAATTGAAAATTATGATCTATTCAGAAGTCAGTATTTGTAAAAAATATTATATAAATATACTGAATAGGCCATAATTTTCAATAGAAATTAGAAGGTAATAATCTTTATTTAATAATACTTTATACCAGGATTGTTGAACGTTACACAATATTTATTTATTTTGCATATATCGTGATACTTGAAACAAAACGATATTCACCTTAACGATATGATGTTACGATCACGTTAATATACTTAATAACTAAATTTAATTTTATTATTATTTTATTACTCTTGACCCTATATGTCTTAGAAGCGTCTTGTGTTTTAGAAAAAGTAAACAACCACCGCGTTTAAAGTCGTATACTTGTATTGCTGCGCCCTGACGGCCTCGATAAACGATAAAAGAACCGATGACTTAGTTCGGAAAGACTAAATTAGAGCTAAGTTAATCATTTTTTCACAGACTAATTCTCTAAATGAACAACGGAGTTATAATATACAAAAATATTTTTTACGAAATTTTAATATTTCTATTATATACTGGACCCGTTTTGATTATCGTTACTGTATTATAAAGCTGAAGGGTTCGTGGTTGAACGCGCTAATATTAAAAATCGATTGTAGGTACCTGCGGTCAGAGTTACCTTAGGTATATAACTTCATCTTTTCATACGACCACTTTGGCAAAGCCGCAAATTAGAGTTACATATCTAAGTATAACCAGTAACTAGTCCTTTAAATGACGCTAATAAAAAACACATTAAGATCTGTGAGGCCATTCGTGGCGCAGAGCAGAAATGTGTGACTGTAAACATGACTGGTTGGCGGCTCGATCCCCACTCGAGGTAATTTTAAGTCGATGTATAACTGTCTAACAAAATCTAAGAAACTAAATTTAACTTATACTATAGATACGAAAATATGATACCATTGAGCTGATCTGATGATGAAGCCGGGACTTGAATAGTGAAACTCTTCCGAGTTTACTGGGAAACCACTCGTGTGCCGTTACGTCTAAATATAATATTATACTAAGTATTTAAATTATGTAAGTATTCTTCTTTCTATTTCAGGTTGCCTGGCTAGACGCCGACACCGGGCAAGAAAGAGTTCTATGGAGAGAAATAGATAAGCTATCAAGAGTAGTATTCCCCGCACTGTTTCTGCTTTTCGTTACAATGTATTGGCCTGTGCTACTGTTGAAGACGAAGGCTTCGTCATAACAATGCTGTATTAATATATATTCTTGTGAAAATATCTGTTCTATATATATGTATAAATATTGTCAAATTCTATGGAAAAATAAGTACCAAATCGAAACGAGCTATTTTTTGATTAATTTGTAACCGATTTTGTTTTATGAGGCTATCGTGGCTCAGAGACACTATGTGTGTGTGAACGCGGATCTTAAGTTCGATTCCCACCCAGGGTAATTAAATATTTCAAATTCCTTGCTCTGATTAAACAAAAAGCTTTAAACTTGAGCCATTGGCACAGCAGGAGCCCTGTATGTACTGTATACGGGATACAGCGTGAAGCTATAAAAAAGTATCTTCTTTTATTTTCTATGCAAGATCGGTTATAGATTAAAAAAAATAAAAGGTGTGCCTAGATTTTGTGTAATAGGTAGGTATTTACGTACCATATACGTAAAAAGTTAAATGAAATTTATAGGTCTATAAAACTAGCGCTAACATAAGGTCCACTTCATGCCTTATTTACTTTAGCCTTTGTAGCCTTTAGATATATTATATTATATTATGTACATCAAAAATATATGAAATGTAGATAGATATATTTATATTGGAATTTGTTTAACTGATTTGTTTATTTTTATTTTCAAAATCAAAAATGTCGTGGTGGGTTCGAATTGCGTTTCAGGATATGCTTGATGATGTATATACGTAAAACTGTTAGGTTAGACTAATCGACTGACAGACACCAAACAACCGGAACTATGCGGCGCACAACGCTGAAAATTTGCATTGAGGCCGTCGGGGCACAGGGATACGGCACAATGTCTATCTGTAAACGCGACAATTGCGGGTTCAGTTTCCACTTAAGGGAATAAAATATTTAACATTTTCTTTTCCTTGCTGTGCAATGCATTTTTCACACATGCAACACCACAAGAATTCGGAAGACAGCGTTCCCCACAAGATACTTGGAAGGATCTTGGTACCTAAAGATCTTGGTCTCTACAACTAGTATTGAATAAAAATTTAAGTTTCACACATACAGTATACCGTTAGGTTCTAACCAATACATTTTTGAAATAATGCACTAGTCATCATTTATAACTGAAGGAATAGCGTTGAGTTACGCTACTGCGAAACTTACAAGTTTGGGCGGAAAATAAAGAACTCTGCTCACTGGATTTGAACCCATAACTGAAAGTATAAGCGTTTGCATGTTATACATAACGATATATTAAAGAATTAATTATTTCTTAAACTTACAATGCTTTTTTATAGTTTTAGATAAAAAAACGCACAAGTTGTTTTAAACTTAAAAATAATATGCCCTTTTTTATATTATATTGTTATATAAATACATATGTATTATTATAAATTATAAATATATTAAATTGTTGTATATATATCATAACTATTATGTAAATAGATTATATTAAATGAAGATAGGGACTAACAGCGGATGCGACTTGGTGCTTTTAACGAAAGTTTTATTAAAATACAGCTATAAATATACATATTGTTAAGTAGTACTCAAAAATAAATAACCTTATAAATAAGTAACTGTAACCGGTATTATTTTTTATTGGTTGATTATAATTTTTTTTAACTAACTTGCAATTAATCAATTAATCGTATGAAATAGAGGCCAGCCTTTCAGATCTCTCTTGCATTCTTCTCGCTAAATATACATATATAATATAATTATTATTATTTTCAAGTCATATTTAAATAAATCAATAAATATTGAAAATTGTAATAAAAAATTGTGCAATTCTCATACATCTCATTATTTATAAGGAAAGTGATCTAACTTAAATTTTTTGAAACTGAGTAAAGATGCCTAATCTAAAGTTCGATACTGTATTCCCATAAATTAATTATTTTTGAGTTACGTCCCGTTTATTCTAACGATGTAAAGTTTAAATGCTTAAAATAGCTTTAATTTATTGTGATAGCTTGTTATTGTATTGTATTATGGTAGTGTTATTAATAATATATTTAAAAATCTATTTATTGTTAGAGATTCGCTTTTATGACTGATATAAAGCAAAGCTGATTTAAGTCAGTTATAAGTATAGAAGATAGAACTCAAAGTATAATTTAATATAACAAAAAAATTAAACTCATATAATTGCTGAAAAAAGCAAATTTAAATTTATAAATATTTTTGGGAAATCCGTCTGTTGGTGCTCTGAAAGCTGCTAACCGAAGAATATTTTTTTTATTTAATGTTAAGGTAATTTTTAATTCACATTTAGTTTAATTCCAATTAAATAGATGAAAGTGGTAGCGGATTCGGTTTCCGATTAGGTCAAATATTTATAAATATTATATAAGATTTTTTTCTTTAGGAAACGCTTAACAGATACGCCTTAAAATAGCGAATTCATAAGAAAATATAAAGTTCTTGAAGTATTTGTTGTAGTTTTTCATAAAATTTAGATTATAAAAGAAAATCAAATTATTATAAGAATTATTGTTTACTGTTGTCAGATGTTCTAAAGAGAGCCTTAATAATGTAATTGGAGTAATTTTAATTAAATTCTCAAAGTAAATCGTTTTTAATTTATCTCTTGTTTATAATCAAAATGAAAGTTTCAGATCGAAATTGTTTTTAGTAGTTATACTATAAATATTTAATCATAAAACACTTAAATAAAATTAATTTAAAAAGGGAATATTGAATTAATTAGTAGTAATATTATAGATTTAAAATAATATTATAAAAGTGGTGTTATTTTATTATTTAATTTGAGTGTTACAGCTACTTACGGAATAAATAAGGTCAGTAGTGGCGCAGTGCTACGAGCATGCTACAGATTGTTGATTCGATTCCTGCTAGATGAAATGAAATAGTTATATAAGGGTAAGACGTGGCAAAGCGCGGCGTTCAGTTCCGCCACTTACCACGCCTTATGCCTTAAAAAATTCTAAACCGATTTTTGACTGTTGACATTAAAATATAACTGAATTAAATCAAACAAGATAATCTTAAAATGAGTTTTAGTTTTCAAAAAAATACACAAATATATACTTATGAAAGTTAGCACACGAGCTTGAAAATAAATAAATTTCCAATCTAATACTCAAATACTATCCAATTTTAATCTCTCATATAAGAATAGGTCAGGGTGATAACCCCCTTTTTTAGAAGACGGTCAAAAAGAGATGTCCTCATATTGCTTACTAAAACATAGATTTACGACCTCTGTAACAATACGTAATGCTTTTCAACTACATCTCACTGAACCATGACGGTTACCTTATAAAAAGTAAAAGCAATCGCTTACGTAATGGCGCTCCAAGCTAGCAGTGCTATGGGAAATTCCGAATCGATATTTTGTTTATTTTCGTTCAACTTCACGCTGGATCCCGCGTTAAACTACCCTAGGTATCTAATGTTAAAACACCTCTCCTCAATTTTTGAGACATCGTGCAGACCCAAATATTTTAATGGTTTATTTCTCCGAGTCGGAATCGAACTCAAATTGATCGGGCGATGAATGTTTATTATTTACAAAACAGTATACTTCACCGTTAATGTAATGAAATATACTTACAAAAGATACCTAAAACACACCAATTATTGTCCCATAATTATTCCCACTCGTTGGAACGAATTGTTTTAAATCAAAATAAAATAAATCAGCTTCACGCTGTATCCCGCACACAGCAGGGTAGGCAGAG
>DWAN01005470.1:0-11223 GCA_018230445.1 Heliconius hewitsoni
CCCGAGTGAGGATGGTACCCACAATAATCGTGTTTACACCATGAATATAATAATAAACAATAATAATGATGCTATTGTGAAGCAGTTATGAAGTACCCTAGAGTTGGTACATGATGTTTGTAGATTCGATTTCTACACGAAGAATCTAAAAAATATCTTATGGGATTTGAACCCTGTACTTTTGGTCAACATACACATTGCTTTACATTATTTTGTTATTTTGCCTATTTGTCTTAGACTAGTATCTAATAAAAAGGCTACAGATAAAATAAACAACAAACAAACAAAAATGTGCCTACGTGATACAATATAAGTTTCAATAAAATATTAGGGCATTATGTATGCTGTTATTTTATTATTACTATAACCAGATGCACTCGTCTATTGGTCTCTAAATATCGATGATAAAACTAAGGATCGTAGTGTCTTAACACTACTTTCAATTTAACTAACCTCTTTACTTTGTAATAACAAAAAAAAACTTATATTAACAAATTTTATACCGTTGCGGCGCCCTCATTGGCAAAATAATTCGTTACCATTCGAATCGATTCCACTCGAATGGGAACGAAATATTTTAATCTCCTTGTTCTGTTAAGGCATTCCTCCACTCAACACTCAGTTTAGTTTTAGTGGTGCATGGGAAACGGAGTGTCTTAACGCTATGTACACTCTGCTTACCATACTATATGCGTGAGACTGCTTTTTATAACTGCATAACAGTGGTATAACCAGTTTATTTGAATATATGTAAAACTAGTTATTATTTATATGCAATATATGTATCCGTTGAATGTTCCGGAAATTCTCGCTTATTTTCCATAAAAATATAGACATATTCATAATTAATTTACTTACAAATCGAGGCTTAAAAAAATAACTGAAACAATCTACTAGCAAAAATGTATAGAACGTAGCATCTTAACACTACTTTCTATTTACCCACTCTGCTTGCTCTAAAAAAGGAAAAAAACAACAAAAAATATAATCTAGCTATATAATAAAACTGTTACCTTATCGCGCTTATCTGTACATGGAAGAAGAAACATAAGAAAAATTATTGTTAGGGGCATTTATTAATAGAACATAACCCAAAACAATGAATTTTTATTGTTCTTTAAAAAAAACTAAGACTGTTGATTTAATATCAGCAAGGGCTTAACCGATTTAAACCCAGTTTTCACTATTATATTTTAGCGAACATCCCTTAATATTTAGTGCGTTGTTCGGTTCGTTCGTGCGTATTGAAATCGGTTCATAAATTACAAAAAAAATCAATATCACTTAAATTAAAAAAGAAATTTTAGCTTCCAATGTTTGAATATTGTCTTAAAAATGATAATGGTATTACTATTAGTGTACTAATAACAATTCAGATTAGTAAAAAAATAATTGTGTTGTTCAAGCGGGCGAAGCCGCGAGCGGTCGCTGGTAAGATATAAATACAAACACAACCAGCGTTTACGAAACGACTATAACCAGTTGAGTTGTTGCGAGAGAAAGGCGGCGTTGCCGTACTTTGCGCCTAACTAGAACTATAAACTTCATATATATGTATACCTCTTTAATACACTCCTCGCCAGTTGTCAGTTACTAATAGTGTGGACTGTTAACGCTATTATTGTGGATGTGGGTTCGATTCCTACAAGGGGCAATGTATTATTACAATTCTCTTGGTTTTAGGGACTTTAAGACGTAAAGTGTGTGTCGTAAAAATCTCTTTGAGAGCTCCCTATGGCCATTGTATATGAAATTTAAAAAAAATATATTGACTTTCATGTAGATGTCATGACCTATTATTATTAAAGTTTGACTCTAATCGCGTACGCTGTGGATTCGATTCCCAATTCAGTTTCTCAAATGGTGGTGGTGGATTTTAAGGATTAAAATGGAAAATCAGTTTCTTTTCCGTTCCTATAGTAATTTAGAACTTTTCTTTCTCAGATCTCTCCTACACTCCCTAAGCTATCTCCTTTCCTAACTTAAAAATTAAATCCAATATTTTTTAAATAAAATAATTAAAAATTTAAAATTAAATGTTCGAGTTCGAGTTCGATTACTGATTCCTAAGTGGAAATTATACTCACAACCTTGGGGACTATCGTCGCGTTTACTACAGTCGTACGCTTTGTGCCCCTGCGCCACGACGGCCTCTATATATTTAAACGTATTCTG
Organism: Heliconius hewitsoni; assembly: GCA_018230445.1. Taxonomy (NCBI): domain Eukaryota; kingdom Metazoa; phylum Arthropoda; class Insecta; order Lepidoptera; family Nymphalidae; genus Heliconius; species Heliconius hewitsoni. Next base: position 2,176 of record DWAN01005470.1, read on the forward strand.
ACTAAATCCACTAGCTTTGTCAAAAATTAACTTCGATCTTTCGTCTTTGACAATTTAAAAGTATCAAAGCCTTGATATAAAATTAACATTATATATGTGTGTGATATAAACTTAAGGCCACTACAAAATAATTTACATGCTAGAAAATGACTGTTTTGTCGTTTTTTTTTATTTTATTATTTTCAGATTTACACACCGACAATAGGAATCAGGCAACCAAAAGAGTTAAGACAAGATTTTGCCTCATAACGAGAGCGAGGAAAAGAAAACATTAAATATTTTATACTCACGAGTGGAAATCAAACCTACAAACATCACGCTTACAGTCACACGATTAAGGTGCCGTTCCACGAGGACTCAATTTTCATATTTATATGTTTATTTTAAAATGTTTTTAAATTAATTATAAAAAAACAATTACGTACGAGTCGGACAAGTCCACTGAGTGTTCTGTACCAAATTCATGATTATAGGGTCAACGGGAAAATTACTTATAAAAATTGACGAATTTTGGCAATAGCCAATGCCTAACATTCAATGTTTCAACTCTCAGGACATTCGAAAGGTAATTGCAGAACGGAATTTCATGACTTTAAATATATGTGTGCGGGATACACCGTGGAGCTAAAAAATAGGGCAAAATAAATTTAATCACAAAAATCCACATGCATAATCCTGAGTGTGATTCAAATTTACTATCGTCACCTAGACCCCAGACGGTTCTCAACCTTCGCCACGAGGATACTGATTAATTTAAAAGAGGTCGATATCAGTTAAAAGTGGTGGCCTAGCAATGTGGACGCTGGTTGGTCCATGCCCACTTCAGGACAGTCTGGTACCCAATCCAGAATTTTAAGTAAGTATAAAAAAAAACATAAAAACTAAAAATTAAAAGAAAGTTTTATTTCAAAATTGTATTAAGAGGAAGAAGACAACGTCTTGGATTTTTTAAATTAGATTTAAACTAGATAAGGCCATTGAAAATGAAGAACGGAGTGTCTTAACACTATGTTACATCGGCCTACCCTGCTATATGCGGGATTGGGCATGAAGCTATTTTATACTGATACTGTACTAACGCATGTTATTCAATTATTCATACTTTTATTAAGGAAATAATATTAACATGAGTAATATTTTATGTTTTATCATATTTACAATATTACTAAGCACATTAATTGCACTTGGAGGTTTGTATTGTTTTAATATAAATGAAAATAGATGTTTTGGTAAAGTAATGCTTACTTAGGTCAACGATTTTTGAAATAAGTGAGATGAGTATGCATAATTATATAAATTTACGGGTTTCATAGTACAAGGTAAAAAAAAATTCAATCGACTTGTTAAATAAAAAAAATGTTAAGTAAACAAAAATCAGCCCGCACACTGCAGGTTAGTCAGAGGGAACCTAGTGTTAAGACAACTCCGTTCCCCATTTTGCGCCGAATTATGGAGGCATTGGGTGCAGAGTGGCGGAATTCAACGCCGCACTTTGCATGGATACCAGAGCGAAGATATGACAACATTAATTTAAATTAACTTTTCATTTTTTTGATCGAACCCACAACCAAGCGCTCTTACAGTCCGAAACTTGTGCTCCTGCGCCACGACTGGCTTCAATACGAGGCTAGTTACCATTATATTAGACAAAAAATATTTATTTATTTCTTTAGAGTTTGCTTGTTTAAACTCACTTGTCTCAGGGCTCAGTGATTCAAATTAATCATTTTTTATTGTTTTGAATAGTCCGGATCATTTTGTTTTGAGTTTATTTAGGAAGGCTAGGGAGTTTATTTACTTCTCGTTAATCGATTCGACGTGATCGTCTGTACTTGCGGTCACCCACAAATCTTAGTCAAAATTTAAAATATTTCTTATTAAATTAAGCCATTATAAGCTCTTTTAATTTTTAAGTTATATAAAAACCTCAGTAGTGTCAGTCCTACAGGGAGCTACCACCTGCAAAGAAGGAAAATATAGTTTATCGAACCCACAACCATCGCGTCTACCGTCAGATATTGTCACTCATTGCGCCACAAAGGTGTTATAATTCTATTGCAATAATTTACAAAACCCTTTGTAACAAGGTATTTCTAGATCAACCAGTTTATAGAACCAGTTGCATTGTACGAATAAATACGCTTTTTTACTAAATATATTCATTTAAAAAATGTTATTCTTGTTTGTATTATTCCTTTATTAACTTGTGACCATTATTTTATATCTAAAAAAATAAAACCATACTTGGATATTTGTTATTATTTCCATTCAATTTTCATGCGATTTTAAAAAAAATATTTTGACAGACAGACATACAATAACGTAATCCTACCAGTATAAGGATTCCATTTTTTCAGATGAAGTACGGAACCCTAAAATACATATAACAATACGAGACAACAATAGGTAAGTTTTAGTACATCAGATATCTGTTTTAAGGAAAAGAGTGTGCGAACACTCGGTTTCGATAAAGACTTACAACAGTTATATCGGCACGCTATCATTAATAATTGTATCATCATATTTGGTCACAATACAATATTATGGTATCGACGTCACGTTATAATTTATTATATGAAACATCTGAAACTTAAATATTCGGACAAAGCCACATCAATCGTTAGTTTAGAAATATTATGCAGAAACGTGACATAATATATTTGCTTAGTTAATTTGTTTATATTATATAATTACTTGCATTATCTTTGTGTATAAACATAACGTATAGAATTACAGGTTATTTAAATATCACTTTATTTACAAACAAACAGTTTTGAAATATGAAAATGTAAATATAAATAGAAAAGTGAAAATGAGGCCGTTGTGATATTTTGTGAGTGACGGTGGTAGCGGGTTCGATTACTATTTGGGGTATGGATTATTTGTATTTCCTCGTTCTACTAACAAAGTACATAATTAGAACGATAAGATAACTTATTATTATAACTTACTAAACATTTGTAATATCAGTATTTTTCTTAAGGTACGAGAATGTACCATAATTAATATCCACAATTTTCCCTGTAATATTTATCAGCATACCATGTCCAATTTGCGAACAACGCTAACTATAAGTAAGCGTTAGTTGCAGATTTGATTGTTTTTTTCATTACTGTCAAAACAGTTTTCATTTTAAACTAATTATAAATAAAGAATATTTTCAATAAAATATTGTCCAAGTAAATTCGAAAACAAAAAACATAACAATTTAAAACTAGAACTTATAGCACCTATGCAGTAGCTTTGCGAGTTGTGAATTGCCCGTAGACAATTGTTCATTGTTGTGAATAAAAAAATCCCCTTTTTTTATATAAGCAAAGGGTCACTTTAACCCCTAGTGAATGGAGCTGCTTACCAGACTCGCCTAAGTCATATTTTAATATTTTGTAATTATATAATACTTTTTTTTTAAACATATTGCCAAAAGATAAAAAAAAATGATTGAATCAGCCATGCTTAAAGCCTAATGATAAATAATTTGAATATAAATAGTAGATTTTAACTTAATATCTAAAAAAATTAAAATTATAAAAATTTTACATTTTAATTATTATATTTATTTTTTATTACTGTTACTCTGTGTCCCGCAATTTAGTTCTAAGACACTCCGTTCCCAGATCACCAATTTCTGAGATATTTCGTGTTGAGTAGCAAAACCTACACCGCGCGGTGTCTTATAAGCAGACTGAGGAAATAAAAATAATTCATTCGTAGTAATTGAATTCAGTAGAAACTGAACCCACAACCGTTTCTATGCCACGACGGACTCCTTATAATAATCTAAATCTGGCTAGCTAATTATAGTCATACACTTTTTAGTCTTAAAATATTATTAAGTATAAAATATGTTAACCTTTATTACGAATATGGGTAGGTTATATCTGTAATAGTATTTTCATTTTATATTTTGGCGTTATGCCAGTTTACTGCTGACGGTCTCAATTGCTGTTTGCTGTTCAATAATTATTTATACGACTGGTTTAAGGTTAACTTAGGTCATGTGTAGATCTTGTTTTACTCGCGTGCATTAAAATATTAATAAATACAGAATAAAAAATGTGCCTAAATAATAAAAAAAAACAGACATATTAAGATCAAAGATATTGTATTTTTATTTTAACTGAATGAATGTAAACATCGAAATAAGTATGATTTCTATATAATTTACAGTAAATTAACATACAGATGATATATTCTATTCATAGATAGCTTATTTTTTAACTTATATAGCAAAGGTCATCATGTTTAAGGACTTAAGTCCATCCATTCAAAAATAAATGCCTTTGTCTAGTCTAGTCGGTTAGCCAAAGTAACCGTTAAAGCAATTTATTACAATGCGTGAGGTAGACTCACTTGATAGCCACCACATAACTGCTATCAGAATAATTTGTGTCAACGTTATTATGTAAAATTACGATTATCCATACGATAAATTCATGTCAAACTGTTTTCTAGTATTGTTTATGTAAAACAAAATTCGTTCTGTCTGATAATTATAATTTATGAGCAAATCATATATGATATTTGCTACCACATTAGAAAAGCACATGGTTGGATTACGATTTCACTTTTGAGTAGTTCATTTGTTTGTCATTAATTAGTATATTTAACAAGTAACGAGTTATGTTTAAATGAACATACATATTTGATTCATTAAAAATGCAGGTGAAATCTCATTCCCATAATCAAAACACCCAGACAGCCAGGTAACTATTCCATTTATAGCATTGATCAATATGTACTGGGAGCTGCGACGTTGCCGCTCTTACGTTGAAAACATCCGCCATCTTGTTAAACTCAATAACACTCGCGGTGCAAAACTAACCTTAAAATTTGATATATAAGATCTAAATTCAAAAAATTATTCGCCAAACATATAACCTTTTAAAAATTAAGTACAAATGTAAACAATAATTGAAGCAGAGTATTATAAAACCTGTGTGTTTTGAAATAAAATTCATTTTTCTTTAAATTTAATGTGTGACGATTATGAATGGCGTGACACCGTCGTGGAGGGAGTCACGTATTGATATAAACCTAACAAATAGAAATGTAAGTTTAAAATTTAAATTATTTATCATTGGTTTATAATAAACGGCATTATAACATAACAAAATGTTTTATAAGACATAATTTGACCTATTTATGTTAATAATAAGTCATTTTTTCATCATACAAACTGATCGCGAGCTAAAAAAACATGCGATAAACAATATTCCTGTCGCAGTCGCGTTATAGCAAAACAAAAGTAAAGTGATGGTTAATATTGAGAATTACAGCTTTATGGGGACATAAATGAAGCTATTATTTTTTTCAAGGGTGTAGTGAATTTAATAGTCCCTGGTAGTTGCGATTAGATAAGAGTTTAACCATAAAACTCTATTTTTAATTTGCATTTGCTTTTACCTAAGAAAATAAACTTTTATAAGTTATACCTAGTAGATATAAGGTACCGCTGTACCCTGCATATAGGAGGATAAGCAGAGAGAACCAAATGTTGAGACTTGTCACATTTCGTTATGGATAAAATAGAGTTTTATGGTTAACCCTTCTCGCATCGCGTGGTTTTCTTTTTCACTCAATAGTGGTTTCCACCACTATGTTGAGTGGCGGGATTTAATGCGATTTATCTAATGGCGGGGAAATGAAAATAATTCAAATATAATAATTCCTTCAACAGCAGAACACACAGCCGTCGTTTTTCATCGTCGCCACGATGGTCTCAATGCAACGATATGCTTAGGTAACTAAGCAAAATAGGCATTTTTATGAGGTCGTAGTGAGGCAAAGGTTGCGGGTTCGATTCCCACATGTTTCAAAAAAAAAAATTCAATTTCTCGCTTCGGTAAAAAGACGAAGCGCGTTCTCGAGCCTCTTTAAATATTTACTTAAAATGTAACCTGATTGGTAAAATTAGGTGTTTAGTTTATATTATTTCGTTTATAAACTGAAAGTATTAAATAAAGAAATTTTAATATTAATTAAATTTTATAACATTTCAAGACTTTTATTGGGACATTAAGGATCATAATGATTTTACGAATATAGCCGAATTTGCTTTGCATTTTAGCTTCACGCTTTATTCCTAGCGAAGTAGCCAGCGAGAAAGAAACGCCAAACAGTATAATCTCTGCATACCTTTTTCGCCTCGTCCACTGTCATCAATCTTTTCGTACATGTCCTCAGAGGTCCTTATGGTTTACGTGACTTCCCTTCAGTATTATCGATACTGTGTTCTCGAAGGTCAACTGAGGTCTACCCTTGCCTCTTTTGCCAACCACTTTTGTATTTAAACTCGTGCCTCTTTAATATGATTCTAGTGTAGGTAACCGAACTGATGTAATCAACGTTCTTATCGTGTATAATCCATGATAGGATCTATAATTATTTATAGAATCTATATTTAATCTAAGAATTAGTATACAGGTGGAAGTGTCAGCACCACTTGAAATGAAACCTAACTTTTAACTACTCTATAAAAGCCTAATGCAATTAAAACATCTTTTTTTCCAACAATGAGAAAGTGAGGTTTTTCAAGCAAAACAAATAATAAAATTATTGTTGCAATATAAAACGCAATTTTTCAAGAACGACGCACGCACACATAAACGTATTGGCGAGTAAGTTTAAAGTTGTTTAACCTTTAGTAGTATTTTCGTAGTAGTATGTGTTTACGTTATTGGTATCTATGCGTAACTGCATCACACGTCAAAAATCCTATGTCTAACCTGTTGAGGTATCTTGATTAATTTCTTTAGGCATGGGTTTAAAATATTTTACCCTATATGTTGTATCCGTGAAAGGAGCGCTGACACTTCCACTGTATACCTACTCATAGAATGTGTAGTAGTTATTAGGTAGCCTACACACACTACACTTAAATTATTATTAGGAGTTCGTCGTGGCACAGAAACGGTTGTGGGTTCATGTTCCATTAGAGAGAATTAACTATTTTAATGACCTCGCTTTGGTAACAAGATGTATTACTTACAACACGCCATGTCTCGAAAATTGATCGGTGCGTTGAGAAGGGCGTGTGTTAACTCTACCTTGTCTTATTCTTTGAAATAATTGGGTAGGCAGTCTTCATTCATATCATTTGTGTTTTTTCTTAAGTCGTTATAAAATTTCGTTACAAAAAGTCGGCCAGAAGTCACAGTTTAAGTTTGATAACTAATTTAAGTTGCCACGCGGATATCGAACTAGTGACCTCCTTTATACACACCAAATTTGTTTTTATTATTTTTAATGCATAATTATGCCAATGTCAAATGATAAATGGTTTTGTGGTACGGAAACCGTTTTTAAGACTTTCTTTTTTGTTGCGCAACTTTGTGCTACTTATTAGATATTAGATACAACAATCTAAAGTCAGAATGTTTTACTATGAGTTATGTCATAACGCAACCTAACGCCGTTCAATGTTATAATTTTATTTATAATATGCTATATATACTTACATATGATATGCTTTTTCATTAAGATACTTTCGATCCTCACACTCCGCGGTTCGCCTCGTTACCAAGGCGAAGAAGTGAAAATTTTGAACATTTCATTCCCACAAATGGAAATTGAACCCATAACCGTCGCTTTTGGAGTCGCACGTGTGTGTTGTGTAGTGCACCTAGTGTATATCCCGAATATAGCAGGTGACTTAGTGTCAAGACACTACGTTTTCCGCTTACTGCCCTACATTGTGTGTTTAGTAGCGGAACTGAACGCTATGCTTGATCTTGATGGAGTAAAAAAAAATTTTTTTTTTACTTTGGTAGTCAATTTATCGAGAAAGTCTATATAAAGACTATATAACATTTCGCTGTGACCAATAGAAGTTAATAAAAACAGAGAATACAAAACACGGGAGAACGTTAGGGTTTCGTGGATGTGGGCTTTAGGGGCGTCCGCTGGGTGAACGGTTAAATTTACACAAAAATCATGTAATGAGACAGAATTGTTCCAATTAGAATAGAATTTTTAATTCTAAATAAAGACCGCTACATATCTCTTTAGGATAAATTAATGAAATAAAAACAATATAAGTCTTTATCCAATAAAATACGTTGGATAAGTTCTGCTTTTTTTAACTGACTTCTGTAAGAAAAGGAGGTTATCAATTCGACTGTATTTTATTTTCCTCGGAACTTTTGACTGGGTGACCCGACTTTTATGATGTTTTTTATTTGAAAGCTAGTGCTTTCAGTTTGGTCCGGTTTTTTTTGGTCAATTTCTGACAATGGTATCTATGTGTTTAATTTGCATTAGATATGTGCGCGACAAATGGGTGAATAACTCAATACCACACCAACCGCTTCCGATGCTTCTTTTATTTATTTTATTTAAAAGGATACACTTCTATGATAGTTTGGTTAGGTTCTTATTATAGGAACCAGTTGAATATGAACAAGTTGTTTTTTTTTTTGTTAAAAATATAATTGTACTGTAATAGTTACCAAAAAAACATTTTTAACAATGGGTGCCAGAAGCGAGATTCCGCATTATATATTTCCACAAAATAATTTTTGAAGTTGAAGAAAAAAAGTAAATGTATTTATCCATTTATTATATAGAAATCTATGTATCATTCTTATATATCAATTATTAGCTATAATTGAATTGAGAATAACGTATTATTTGGAGGTCTTTAGATAAAATGTTCTAAATTCTATACTAGTGCTGTTTAATACTACTTTTTATATGTTAATAATCATCAGCTTCACGCTGTATCCCGCACACAGGAGGGTAGGCAGAGGGAACCTACTGTTAAGACACTCCGTTCCCCACTTTCTGCCGATTTCTGGAGGCATTTCGTGTTGAGTGGCAGAACGCCGCGCGTTGCCTCGACACCGGAGCGAAGTAATGGAAATATACCTTTAAGTAGATATTTCATCTCCTCGAGTGGGGATCGAACCCACAAGCAGTTGGTTTTACAGTCGCACTTTGTACACGTTTGTAGAATAACTTGATTGAATTTAGAAATTTATGTCGAAAAAATATATAAGCTATATATATATATATATATATATATATATATATATATATATATATATA
>DWAN01005471.1:0-11223 GCA_018230445.1 Heliconius hewitsoni
GGTTTTAAATGCCGGGGGTGGTAATGATCCGGTCGAGTCTGCCCATGCGTGTTGCGTACCACACGTACTTCAATCGCCTCTTACACCACCAGTACCAGGATGATCCTATTCTAGGCCGGGATCACATGGCAGTTTCCATATTTTTATCACAAAATTTAATATGAAGTGCCAAAGTTACTCTATTCTCCGCTTTTGAAATAGAAGGCTTCACGCTAAAACGCCAATTGGCCCTATAAGGCCCAGGTTCGGCCTCATATGGAGTACTGTTCTCATCTCTAAGCTGGTGCACTCCAGTATAAACTGGACTCATTTGATCGCACACATTATAGAGCCGTCCGAATCGTAGGGGACCCAATGATCTGTAATAGACTTGGCTCATTGTAAAAGACTTGGCTCATTGGCTTTGCGCAGAAATATCTCCTCGCTTGTGTGTTCTCTACACGTAGACATCGCAAGCTAAAATATCATCCAGACCACCTGGATACGTGGCAATCCGATCTGTGGGGTTTCGTAGGAACTTTTTTTCAAGCGCCACGGAACTGTGGAATGGCCGACGAACGGCAGTGTTTCCAGGTCGATATGATATGGGTACCTTCAAAAAGCGCTTCTATCTCCAGCTTAAAGGCCGATAACACACCTGTAGGTCCTCTGATGTTTCACGATGATCACTTACCATTAGGTGACCTACACGCTTAGGAATAGTATTTTATTGTTTGTTGTTGTTTATAATCAAAATATAAAATCTTACAGTGCAGGAATATTAACCGCCTTGTCTATTATATAAAAAAAACATCTTTGTGTTTCGTCTAGAAAGCCAAAGTATATTAAAATAACATTGAACATCAATATCAATCTCGATCTGTGCTCAACGCAGGATACATTGAGTGCCAAAACAATAAAATAATAACTGTCTAGATTTAGCAACAATGTAAAATATAAAGGATTTATACTAAATATCGTTTAATTGTGAAAATGATACTGTCATTTTAATTATAATTATAACCAAAATTATTAATTTTACTAATTACCAATTAACTCAGTTGTCCTTGTATAACAAGTAATTGAAAGTGTAAAATTTCAATAAATAATAACATATTTACAAATAAGGATCTGTGACTAAAATTGTATTAAATATTTTTTTTATATCACGTTATAATTATAAGTTTATTTTTTGTTTTTTTGTGCTTCACGCTCTATTTCGGATATAACAGAGTAGGCGTTTCACACGCTAGCCCCATATTTTGAGTAATTTCGTGTTGAGTAGGACTCAACGCTGTGCTATGTATTTTTGCGAAAGCAGAGAACAGTCTTGTTATCAAATCGAGAAAATGAAAGTAATTAGTTCTTCCGAGTGAAAATCGAACTAACAACGACTGTGTTTATAAATTGGACAGTATTGGATATGTAAATTGGACAGTAAAAAAATATTTTTGCCTTTAATAACCTAACCCAAAAGTCATCCCTTCGTGAAATAACGTGGCATAACGGAAACAACCAATAGGAATATCGAATGTGACTCGAAAAGTACCAATTTCGAGCACTTTGTCTTCAGACTTTGTGATTTGGCCTGAAACTTTCATGGACTCTGTAAATAGTGAAATTGGCAGACATATTGATTTTAGCTCTTTATGCAAATATATTTTTAAAAACGGTTTTATTTGTTTTTAAGCGTCTGATGTAAAGGTATTTCTAACGTTGCGGCGTTGAGTTCTGCCACTTAATTCGCAATGTCTGGATAATTTTGTGGTGCATGGCGAACGGAGTGTTTTAACACTAGGTTCCTTCCACATACTCTGATAGATTTGAAGCTTATACTTGACCATTTTTCTTCCGCTTCGCCATCCTGACCATCGTGGCATTGTGCCTTTTTTTATCGCAATGACATAACATCTGTCTGTAAACGCGGTGGGTGTGGGATTGCTCTTGGTAATAGGAAGCGAACCCACAACCTGTCGCGTTTACAGTCAACTATCAAATACTTACCTAGTCAAATCTTAACAAAATTAACAGTTTAAGTGATTCCAAAGTTGATACAAACTATGAACTATCTTAGAGAGTGTTACTCTAATTGACATTGATTGATTAACTAAGTGTAATTACCGAAATTCTAGAACTGTACTTACTATATTCGCTTTGTACTAAATACACTATTCTGTTACGGATAATGCTAGTTTTGACTAATTATAGTCCACTAGAGGCCAGTGGTGGCGCAGGGACACAAAGTGTGTGTTGTTTGGCGGAACTTAACGCCGTACTTTGCCGCGACACCAGAGCGAAGAATTGAGAACATAAATTTAAATAAATATTACTCTCTTCCTCGAGTGGGGATCAAACCCACTACCGGTCGCGTTTACAGTCATACACTTATTACTTATAAAATGTAAAACGGAAAAGTCTCAATGTGAATGAAATGAATATCTATCTTTGCCTATATGTCATCTACATTGGATATTGCATGTTGAATGGCGGAACCCAACTCTGCATTTTGCCAAACCAGTCCCAAGAAATGTAAAATATTTTTAAGGACTTCTTCAGACTTTAAATAGGAATCAAATACAGTACATCCTAAATAATACTATTTTTTAAAAAAATCAATATGTTACTAACGTAACGTTAATTAAGACAAACGAAACAAAATCTGAAAAATCATCATCTTCAATTTCATTGTAGCAAATTATAAAAAGTAGATTTTCTACACATTTTAATTTAGACAATTTAGTTAATATCTGGAACGCTATTAGATAAACGAAATACACTATTGTCCATGTTTTCCCATGTCAAGACTGATTTAGTACTAAATTCACTTTGTTCAACACTGAAACATATTCTATAGCTATATTTTTTTAGCTTCACTTCAGAACGGGCCTCTGCCTACCAGAATGTCTAAACAGGTAACCGTAGCTTCCCACTTGGTTGGACGCGACGCGCGTTGATTGTGAGTTCGATCCCCACTAGGAAACGAAATATTTATTTACGTTCATATTTCCGTTTCTTTTCTCTGGTGTCCAGGCAAAGTCCACTCAACACGCAATGCTTCCAAAATCAGCTAATTTGATTTTTTATGTTAAGACACTCGTGTAAAGTTTCCAACTTTCCGCCGAATTTTGGAAGCATTGGGCGTTGAGTGGCGATAAAAAAAATATTATAAAACAAATATATATTTAGCTATAGCTTATATTGTCCTATTATAGTCTTCGAGCGATATTTATGATTAAGTCAATATTTCAAGATAAAACACATTATTGAGTTCCACTACTCAACAAAATTTTATGGTGCGTGAGGAACTGAGTGTCTTTACATTATTAAGCTAAAAAAAGTTATGAGAAATAATTCCGTTCTCCTCTTAAAAAAACTAATTAATAGCTATTAATACAACAATTATTACTACAAAAAATCTAACGCTCTTCTTTCTGTATACAACAAAACTTAGCTTAACAATCGATCATAATTCCCATATACAGTGAGAAAATGTAAACGGATACTTAAGAAAGAGATCTATTCTTTCCTATCGTTATATTAAACTAATTGAATTCAATTATTTTCTTGATTACTTCTTAAGTAAGCCAAAGTGCGGCGTTTAGTCCCAAAACTCAATGTTTCATACATGAGCGATGCGGAGAACGGAATTTTGACTCAAGGTTCCCTTTCCGTACTTCGATTTGCGGGAAAAAGCGTGAAACTACTTAATTTTATATATACGATAATTTCTCAGTGGAATGCAAAGTACTTAAAATCATTGAGTCCATCAGTCTATACTTATATTTTAAAAACCAGGAATTCGCTACCGGTTTTGGTAATTACTAGAGCGTCTTTTTTTATCATGGCTTAGTTACGATGTATATAATTACGTGATAGTGGGTTCACAAAATGTGTGAGGATGATTGTAAATGTAAGAATTGTAGATACGATTTCAATTAAATTTAATTTTTTCCTCAATTGAGTTCTATCACCTAAGACATACCAATGTCCCTAAACCTGGACGGTGTGCAGGAAACTGATTGTCTTTACGCTTTGTCTGCCCTGATATGAGGAAAAAAGCGTAAAACTGAACATGCTAGGCAATATAAAACATCGAAAACCTATTGTCCTCGAAAACGATTGTCAACATATTTACTTATAGGTATGTCTGTGGTATTTTATGATAGAAAACTTTTATTAATCACTCAACTTTCCATTTTCTGACTTTGTAATTCCAAATAAGCAATAAGACCGTAAAATTAATTATAATTCCAATTAAAACCGAAAAGCAGAGTAAGTATAATAATAATATTCGTGAGTAAACAACATACAAACATACATACATATATGTAAATCTTAATATTAAGTTAAATTGCTCGTGAGGCGTTTAATTGCAAATCCTTCTTACACGAGAGTTCGCTCTTTTGTGTTTTAATCTTACAACTTGAAGGTGGGGTGATGTTTGACTATGAAAGCTGAAATATTTTTTATTTTTAAATTATTTTACAGCTTCATATGTATCTCGTTCATGTATCTCGCACATAGCAGGTTAGGTAAATTGAACCTGGGAACCTACTCCTAAGATTCTCCATTCCCATTAACATGCTTCATTTGCCCACTTAGAGCCGAATGCACGATGGTATTACATGTTCAGTGGTGGAACTCAACGCTTAGTTATAGGAGCGAAGAAAATATAATATTAAAATATTTGATTGTCCCCAAGTGGGAATCAAATGATGTAGCCTAAAGATAGGATATGAAACCCTGGGATGTTTATTAGAAAATGTTATAGTCGTCGTGAATGATAATATTTATTTTAATTTCTTCTCTGATAGATAAAATTCGGCGTTGAGTTCCGCAATTCTTAATGTCATACCCACACACACACACACAAACACATATATATATATATATATATATATATATATATATATATATATATATATATAAATAAATTATATTTGAATGAAAAAGGCTATAGGTTATAGTATAGCGCAACGTCAAACTTAATTCCATAATTCGTACAGATAAGCAAATGTTGTCATATAACTCGACGCGTATAATTAAAATACGGATTCGACTATAGTACGGTGTACGAGTCGTGGCCACACCGAAGTTAACTCTAGATTTGATTGTAAGATTTTTCTTACCTTGGATTATTTACATCACGAGTAATGTGAACGGCCACGATTTGTTGACCGTACTGTACTTACTTTTCAGGGATAGATACTGATAAGACGGTAAGAGCAGGATACAATGCGATTATGATTTGCATTATTATGTTGAATAAGACGAGTGGAGCTCAAATATCTTATAATATATAATTTTATGTGTTTGTATTGTAAATAACGGGGTACTTTTGTAAGCTTTATGCTTTATCCTGCATATAGTATAAAAGGTTTTATGAAAGTGTTTTTAACAATTTTGGAAGTATTTTTTTATTTTTTATATAAATGTAATTATTTTTTATTTTTTGTTTTAATTTTTTATATAAATGTATAAGGTCTATCATTCTAACGCAGTGGCATTCAGTACCATAGGAGTATATATTACCATATACATATGTAAGTTACATTTAATTCCTATTCCAGATTAGTTTCGTCTGCTGTTTAACAAATTTCTGTACAAAACTGAATGTACTTTAATTTTAATCGAATCAGAAAATTTTAATCAAAATGTAGTAGTTGACTATCGAAAACGTTCTATTGTATGTCTTAAGGTGCTACTTTCACGACAGTCTCGGTTATTTTGTTCAAAATACTTGATTTTGTTGAAAATAATTCCCCAGGATCAGGTACTCACGTAAATGTATCGGTTAAGTTCCGCCACTCTACACGCAAACGCGTCCCGAAATCGGCATAAAATGGTAAATATTGTGTGAGTCTGTTAAGAACAGAGTGCCTTAACATTAGGTTTCCTATATTCCCTTTGCCTACTACACACAGCGTGAAGCAACAATTTTTTTTCTTATTGTCGACCTAACTTCAAAGCTCATTCCCCAGAGTGAGAATCAAACCCACAACCGTCGCGTTAACAGCTACACGCTTATGCTTCTGAGCCACGAGAGCCTCGTAATAACTAAATGCTCTATTTAATTTCATAACTATCATGGGTTTAAATGTTTAATGTAATATTACTGTCAGGCCCTGGTAGCACAGTGGAGCAGCGTATGATCGTATGAAACCATGGTAGTGGGTTCAATCTCACTTTTCCCGCACTGGTAAACAAGCTGCGGCGTCGAGTTCTACCATTCAACATACATGGGGAAAGGATGGATATTAATTTATAAAAATTAACCTTAAAGTGGAACCTTGTTAACCTTTACATAATCGCACTTACGTTTTATTGCCCTATATCGTTATTAGCAAAGTCATGTAACACTAGCTGGTAGCTGGTAGTTGCGTATAAATCACCTCATTCATTGTAAGTATTTCCGCAATAACTGCCATTGCGTTTGAAACAAAGTAAATACCTGAATTTACTTTAAAATTATCAAAAATGATTATTTTTTTACTATTAGGGTATTTTTTTGAAGTTTTACGTCATGCTGTAAACGCTATGACCTCGATATGGTCGAGGAATGTTTATATTTCATTTAATATCTTCGCTCTGGTAGACTAAACGAATTGAGTTATGTCAACGCGCAACGTCTCATAAATTGGACGGTGAATCTGGAAAGGAGTGCCAAAACACTAGATTCCCTCTGCCTATCCTGCTATATGCGGGATAGAGCGTGAAAGTAAAAAAAACAAACATACATCAACGCAAATTAATATTCCCTTAATAATGAACTACCGGTTGTAAATCAATCATGTATATGATTGCGTTTCGATCGTTAAAGTATTGCTATGCAAGAAATATATAAAACAATAGGGTATAGTGGTGCTACAATATACTACACCATAGTGGCGTAGTAGTAAAACAATGTGTGACTGAAAACGTGACCCACTCGAGGAAGTGAAATATTTACAATTATATTTTCATTTCTTCGCTCTGATGTCGTAGTACAAAGCGCGACGTTGAGTTACGCCACTCATCACGCAACGCCTTCAGCATTAAGTGTTAAAACTTGCTCATTTTTAAAACAGGACAATAGGACAATATAGTATTAAAACTCGCTCATTTTTTTTATTCATACACAGAAACTATTAGAAAACTTATAAATGTAGCTCACTTCATACAAAATCAGTGCACACGCCCGTAGACCAAATTTGTCAATTTGAATGAATCGCCTTCCTGTTGCAGCATTATATAATTATGAAATTGGTACAGAACCTTAGGAGGGCGAGTCCGACTCGCACTTGACAGTTCTTTGTTATATTATTATGTTGTAATATTCGTGAGTAGGAAGAATATTTTCATATTAAACCTGACCGCAATATAATTATTGTATTCTGCGGTTGTCTCTTAATTATTACATATAAATTATGTAAGAGGCGATCAATATTTTTGTGTCGTAGTGGAACAGTGCCCGACTGTACATATGATGGTTGGGGGTTCGATTCCCACTCGCGGGATATTGAGATTATTTTAATTTTCTGTGGCATTAACTTTCCCTTTTAAACATAGGCAGAAATAACCTTGAAATGAGTAATTTTCCAGCTATTTGAAAACATTTGTATAATATAAAAAGTCAGAAAAGCTCAATTTTGTATACCTATAAATATATATCAAATGCCAGTCGTGGCGTCTGTATAATGTAATATATTTAATATTTTCATTTTACGCTTTGGGAAAGAGGAACGGTGTTGAGTTCCTTCAATATTCGGCGGCAAGTGTTTTAATGGAATGGAAGTGTTTTAATGGAAAACCAGTGTTTTAACACTAGGTTCCCACGTTCCCTCTGCCTGCCCTGCTATATGCGGGATAGAACGTTAAGAGAGTAAAAATATATATATTCCAAAATTCTTATATTATACTTACGTATTACAATATTGAATACGTACGCTTGTTAGAAAGTTCTATAACTCATGAAACTTTTACAAATGATAGTACTTGTTTTATCTTTGGAAAACTTTTGTAAGTATCCAATTTTCGTTAAACCAACCTGACACATCAGTACATATTATTATAGGTGCTTAACGGAGGTCCTAAGTTTGAATATAAATAATAGAAGAAGGTATCTAGTAATAATATCTATCCGTTAAATAGTGAAACTCAACGCCGCGTCATATCAGACTAGGCAGAGAGGACCTTTTTCAATTTAAAAGATGAAGAGTATTTCACACTTCAAGACATTCCACAATAAGTAGAAAAACATAATGCTAGTCATCTTATCTATTTTTCCATATGTAACAGGGAAGGGAGAGGAAACCTAGCATTAACACTCTTCCTTCCCCATTTTTAACTTGAGACATTGTGCGAAACAGAGAAAATGATAACAATTTAACCACAACCACACACCATAATTTATGGGCATCATCATAAAAATGGCACTAAAATATCACTTAAACAACATATTAATACGTTGTTAACATGTAGTAATGTATGCCAAAAACAGCGACTAAATCATCCCGCGCGAATTACTAATTAGCGTTGCGTTCAATTTAATTGTTACATGGTTTTTATGGCATGAATAATTGGCGTGCCGGGTGAGCGCGGGTAGCGTCTGGGTGGGAATGCGACGGTTGTGGGTTCGAGTTCTTTCGAGTGCGGAAGGACTCAATATATTATTTTCATTTCCTCGTATTGGTCGAGTCGAGTTCCGCCACTCTATAGATATTGCCACGAAAATTGGTCCAAATATTTGAGGCAAAAATTGAAGTGTTAATCACGATTGATTTTCTGCTTTATGCAAGATACAGCGTGAAGCTTAGAAAAACAAACGTACTGAGTCACGTGATTCTGTATATAAGTGTATAAGTTGTGATATCTCCTTTGATTCTCAATGTCATGACTATTTATCTTCACTACAAAGGCGGAATATATTAATACACAAAAACATATTTATTAACCACGCAGTCGACCGTATATTTCTCCATTTTGCTTCTAATTTTCGGGACATTTCTGTTGAGTGGTGGAACTCAAAACCGCCCTTGTCCTGCACCCAGAGTGACCAAATGAAAATAATTCACTCCCCCAAGTGAAAATAGGACACAGAACTATCATATTTACAGTCTGACGCTTACATATTAAAAGTAATTTGAATCAGCAATCATAGTCCAAAAGGCAGTATAATACAAACACAATACGACAGCGTCAAGACCATTTTAAAACAGTAGATATTTTAAAATCTTCCTTAAAAGGAAGATTTTAAAAAATCGCAATGAAAACATAATTCTTGTTCCGACAAAGGCGTCTCGAGGAACGGAAGTGAACAAATAAAAAAAGCTGCCTCTTGGCCTATTAAAAACAATCGTGACGCCTTGCCTTCTTAAGAAATATTATGTTTTTACAAACTATATATATATATTTGTAGCATTTTTCGTACGAAGTGAATGGTAAATTTTGTCTGCGACTGTCGAATTTTGTATGAATTTTTAATATCTATACTTATAATGAAATAGAACTGCCCATGGAAGATATGAAAAAAAATATTTGGAGCATTTATTAATGTAATAGAACCCAAAATAATGATTTTCAAAATTTTTGTCTGTTTGTCTGTGCGTTTGTATATGTATATGTTTTATTACAATCGGTTTGTAAGTTTAAAAAGTTACATCAACCTAAGCTTCTTACTTAGTTCGACAAATTTGCTAATTGTTGTAACACTATTTTTCTTTAAACTCGAAGGTTGTGGGTTCAATTCCATTCGGGGGAATTAATTATAATTTATTGATAATTTCATTTTCGCTGAGGTCAAAAGGCACAGAGTGAAGTTGAGTTCCGCCACTCAATACGCAATGCCTTAAAAATTTTATGGAAAGTGGAGGAAGAAGTGTCTTAACACTTAATTCTCTCTGCATGCTTAATCATTTGCGGGATATTAGATATAGCGTAAATCTGAAACACAATTCTTAAATTATTATTTACCTATATCTATACATGTATACAAATAAATAAAATTAAAGGGTCTGTCCGTGATATCACCCTTTTTAATTTTCATATGCATATAATTATTTACACGATACAAAAACACAAATAAACAAGTTTCACATTTCTGTCAGTCTATCTTTCTGTTTATTCGAACTCCCTAACCCCCGGGCCAGCTAAAACGATTATTATGTGACTAACACTATAAAATAGAGGCGGTTGTGGAGCAACATAAAGGCTTTTTTGATACAATGAAACAGTGACATAAATTTAAAGTATGGTGTTAGACAAATTTTCTACTTCTTATTACCTATAGAGTTATTTTATACAACTGTTTTATTAAATTGGCAAAATCTTTAGTTTTCAATGTTTTGTTGTTTATAATTGTTTAATAAACATTGTTTGTTTAATAAAAAAAACTCTAAATTGTATGATTATAAAATAGACCGAGATTTCAAGATTTAGGATTCTGCTATATAAGTTGACACCCTTTTAAGCAACCGCGTTGTGCTTGCAAATTCTAAATGATAGATAGAGATTTGTTAAGCATTATATAATACATATAATAATTATTAAATTAAGGACGAGTAAGCTCTTACAATACAAGTAAAGGTAAATAGCCGAAAAGTAAAAAAAAATTAGATATTTCACAAAAAAAAATCATTATAAATTAAAATTTAATAAAGAAATGTTAAAATTTATTTTAGATATATTTGTAGTCTATGCTAATACTAATTTAATAATGCGGTAAAGTGAATTTCTTTGTTTGTTTAAGCACTAAGATATTTGTGTAGTAGCCGAAGAATGGTTTCAAAATTGTTTTAAGCGCGTCCGCTGCATATATAGCTCATTATATGTCAGTACATTGTATGACAAACATATTAAATTTTATGAGATCTAAAAAAAAGTCCGCGACACGATATATCTATTTCTTATAATTAAGCGACAATAAGGCATTTTGTGACAAAAAATAATTGATCGATTTTCGTTTCATATGTAGGTATATTGAAAACTTACGATGGAAAGTAATTTCATCAACAAGGAAATTTAATGACGATAATCTTCGGCTTTTATAGCATGTAATTTGGACGCATACTTTTCGAGAAAATTTATACACAACCCTCTGTGAGTCGGACTCGTGTTAAATACATTCGTATATTAATTGAGTTTATATGTTATTTCAATATTTTCGTTTCAGTCTTTATATTTTTTTAGCTTCACACTATAATATTTTCATCATTGTGCCGTGTGATCCCGGCCTAGAATAGGATCATCCTGGTACTGGTGGTGTCG
>DWAN01005472.1:0-11223 GCA_018230445.1 Heliconius hewitsoni
TATAAATTTAAATGAATATTTCATCTCCTCGAGTGGGGATCGAACCCACAACCAGACGATTTTACAGTCATACTTTGTGCCCCTGCACCACGACTAGCCTCGTGGTATTTTTTGAAGGTCTGGTCTGAAGATTTTTTATATTTTAGCCTTATTATTTTATATATTAGCCTTGTCACAAAAAATTCTGGAATAGGTACCAAACTATACTGGGTTTCACAGGACTCACCAGGCTCCTTTTTTGTGTCCATAAAAAAACTTTTTAAAAAATAAATTTATCAAAAAGCTAACAGACAAATATCAAAACATGGCGTATTTATAAAGGATATTATTCAAAATGACAGTTATTTAATTTATATAATATATCAAATGATTAGTTCTAGCAGTACCTAATTATGTTAATTAATTATTTACGTTTCCATGCGTGTTAATGGCCGTCATTATTCTTGGAATAATTATAATTTTTAAAATGTTAAAGAATTAAAGTTTATAACGAAAAAAAAGTAAATGTATAAGGTACAAGTTGTTTTGTTTCATATATATCAATGATTTATCAATTTGTCTTTTTGTATATTGAAATTTTCAAACATTTCATACATAGTTAGCTTGTATCCTAATCCTAAAGCATTTTAGATCAGTAAATTAAGTCAATGTTCCACTGATAACACATGATGAAATTTGATTGTTGAGCAATTATAATATATTTAAAGATTTTAGGTCTATATGGAGGCTCTGTGCGAGTGCTCCTACTTCAAATGAAGTTGAATAAAAATATCTCTTTCATTGTTATATCATTAATTTATCCCACTTATATTATAAATGTGAAAACTTGTGAGGGTAGATGGATATTTGATCCATTTTCTCACAAAAAACGGCTAAACGAATGTAAAGTGAATTTTACAGTAATATAATTGTATATTTTTTACTTAATACCTAGTAAAAGTATTAAAGCCGCGAAAGGTACGCAGTTCATTCATATGAATATGTCACTAAAAGCTTGAGCTTGATTTGAACCCACGACACAACCAGACACGATTCGATTCCACTCCTATAAAAAGACAAACTATGATAAGTAAAGTAAGAGTGTTTTCTAGGGTATATAATAAAGCTAATTATTTAAGCTTTTAAAGTAATATTCCTCAACGTACTTAAATGTTATTGAATTTGTAATTGACTTCATTGACCCATTCATTTTTTATAGTATTAATAAAATATTCTCTTAAAAGTGAAAAATTTTCATTTAGCCATACTGCTGTTATTTATTTTATATTATTAAAGTAATTTGGCAGTTTTACTTACAAAATATGTACATTTTTTATTTATTGAAAATGAAGGTCAGTATCGTAATAGGTATATAGCTATGGGTGTTTAAATATAACTAACTATCTACACTAAAATCGTCCTAATTTTTGCGGTAAACTTTTACTTTTTTTTTTTTTAAAAAGAAAAAAATTTAAAAAATATTAATAAGAGACTCGGTTTGTTTCACTTATAAGTTGTAACGAGACGTTGCTAGTTTTATTTTCCCTATATACAATACGACCGGAATATTATTTACGTAATGATGTATGTATCAATATGAATCTATGAATATGTAATTATTTTATTTTAAAGATGTCCCCGCTCGCTTTATCCATTTTCTTTTAACTTCACAAAATAAAGGACAAACTTAAAATAATATTTTCCTAACAAATAGCACACATCCTTCTATCATTCATCCATTATGAATATTTAATTCATTGTTTTCTATAGTGATGGGGCGAAACATTCGATTATTCGATAGTCTCGCACGCGCGCGCCGGCAAGTGGCGCGCAAATTGAGTGCTCCAATTACGGTGTCGAGTTGTACGGGATGCGTATGGGGTGGTTTTCCATAGTGTTCACAGATTTACTAGCTTTGAAGATGGGATGTTGTGTTTTAATATAATTTTGTATTATATATTTATTATTTTGATTTGTCAGAAGATGATCCTTTTACCTAAGCAACTTCCAACCGCCGGTTCAACCATCTCTAATATACAAAATAATAATAAAAAATATCAGCTTTGCGTTTTTTTCCCCAAACCAATGTAAGCGGTATTTAGTGTTAAGACACTGTGTTCCTCATTTTCCATCCAATTCTCAAGAAATTATATATTGAGCAAGAAATTCAACGCCGTGCTTGTGCGTGCGTGTAAATGAAAATAATTTTAAAATAAGAGTGGATTGAACCCACAATCATCGCGTTTACCTTTACAGTCAAACACTTACGGCGTTACAACGATTTTACACCATACTTTTCTATTGCTTTCTTTGTATATTTTCATTATTAAGTTGGTGTAATAAAGTATTAAATAAATAATTAAATAATATACAGGAGTTTTTGTTATTCCTTTTTTAAAATAAACTGTAGTACGTAAGTACCTATCTACATATATTCTTAATTTTATCTTCTCACACGTTCTAAATGCTTAGAAATAATCTGTAAAAACGAATGAAATTGTTGTTTTATTATGAACATACCTACATTTTTATGACTAACTTTATTAATTTTCTATTATAATAAAAACCATAGTTTATTTTTTTCGCTTTGGCAACAAGACAGAGCGCAGCATTGAGTTGAAAAATTGAGCGGAGAAAGAGGAATGGAATGTCTTAACACTAGGTTGCCTCCGTCCACATCGTCAAATACGGGATATAGCATGAATTTAAAAAAAAAATATTATTTTTCTATTTTAAATCAACCTATATATAACCACCAACCAACCGTCTCTCATTCCCTATTTGCAAGAGACACGTGACCTAAAATGGCGGCGCTTTAAGTTCGAATAAATCAAGAGGATTGGCGGCTAATCGTCGGCCTCAGGCGCGAAAACAGGCAATACCATCGGAAATGCGTTAACTTATGACTCTATGTAAATAGAGGGTAATTGATATAACAATATTAGTTTAAAACTAGGCTAAAGCTGTTATAATCTATACGTTCTATGTTGAACACACACAGATTTAGGTTACTGTAGACTATAAATAAAATAAAAAATAAAAAAAACTTCACGCTATATTCAGTATGTAGCAAGGTAGAAGGAATCTAGTTTTAAGACAGTGAATGATAAAATGAAAATAATTCGAGAGGGAATTGAACCCATAACTGTGGCTGGGCCAATGGCTCAAAAAGGTCTTAAATTATCTTTAATTATCTCACGTTTCTATCTACGTACGTCTTCAGAGAACTTAGAGTTAAGATTCTAGTCTCTCCACTTTCGCTCCTATTTGGGCGTAGTGGGCTAATTAAAAAAAATTAAGCTTTTAGGGTTCCAGTTCCCACTTTTTGTTATATTGTTGAGGCATTGCGTATTGAGTGGCGAAACTCAATGCCTTACTTTATCTCGTCACCAAAACGAGGAATTAAAATATTTCTTTATGCCCGAGCGAGATTCGAACCTACCAACTCTCGATGGTTGCATACTATAGGTGCATTTACACACAAACTAAATAACTGCCTTCCTTCAAATACTTATTTAAGTTTATATTTAATTTTTTAAACTACAGAAAGATTTCATTTAAACCAAATATTATATATAAAACAAATTATAAATAGACAATTTAATAAACAAAAAATATAAGGCAAGAAGATAACACGTGAGAAAGTTCACGAGTAAGACAACAGGCATAGCATAAATAAAGTAACCTTTCAATAACACATTAAAATGTACCATACATACAACACAAGTAACAAGAATATTCAATTACAAAATTTAAATCAACAAATCGTATGGATCCAAGTATAATTCGTTCGTTGCTTACACCAACAATTTCTTTATAAAAGGGATGGCAAATTGAAAAGTCGAGTTCCGTGTAATCGAATCGATTCACGGCCCACATCAAAGTCTTAGATTTAATTCGATAAATCGCTTGAAAATTATCGAACAAGCAGAATTGGCACTTCCCTAGCTTACACGGGAACGTCATTTGCTTTTTTAAATATATGTAGGTACGTTATGTACCTATTTCGTGTCCCTAATATATATATCTATTATTAAAACTTCTCGTATATGTTAAGTTTTTGTTATACATATTTGTAGGTTTTTATGTGAATAATATAATATATACGTATAAAATATAATTTAAAAATAGAAAAAATAGATAGAAATTTTAACCTAACCGTAAACTTGCTTGATTTCTCTTTCTCAAATCAAAATTCTATACTTTGAGCTAGTTTTAGTACCTATGTCGATTTAAAAAAAAAACATTTAAGAAAGGGGAAAAGAAGAATTCAATGGTTCTGTTACAATTATCTCTTTACTTGCACATTTATACATATACCTACGCTTTAGAGAACCTAGAGTCAAGGCACTCTCTTTATTGCTTTTTGCAGACATAGAACTAATAATACAAATATCTCGTAAATAAATTTATTGAGGCCAGTCGTGGCGCAGTGGTACAAAGTGTGACTTTTAAACCGACTGGTTGTGGGTTCGATCCCCACTCGAGGAGAGGTCGAGTGTCGAGGCTAAGCGCGGCGTTGAGTTCTGCTACTCAACACGCAATGCCTCCAAATATTCGGCAGAAAGCGGGGAACGGAGTGTCTTAACACTAGTTTCCCTCGGCCTACCCTGCTGTGTGCGGGATAAAGCGTGAAGCTAATTTAATTTAAATTTAATTTTTGAAATTTATACTACATTTTTGGTGAAACATTGAATTTTCATAAACTTAAACGACATTTTATATAAATGATAAAAAAACAAAATGATATGATAATAAAATAAAACAACTTTTACAGAATACTGTAAAAATATTGTAGGCACTGATGCAAGCAATTAAAATAATGATCTCGTGACCTCAAGCTTAATTCCGGTATCGCTACCGTTAAACCCTTACAATCAGTTGAAATTTTTCAGTCATTTTTTAAATTGCCATCAGTCATATAACTACTAAAACCCTTATTGAAATCAATTAAATGTTATCGGTACAAATTTTAATTGTGTTACTACTTAATATTTTTTATAAATAATTATTTATTGAAAGCTTATTTAGACTAGAAAGGGATAAACGTATTGACTTTGTCTCTTCACGCTGCATCCCGCACATAGTAGGGTAGGCAGATCGAACATAATAACCTAGTGTTAAGACACATCCTTTTCCGCTTTCCTTTGAATTTTGGAGGCATTGCGAGTCGAGTGGCAGAACTCATCGCCGTGTTTTACCTCGTCACCAAAGTGAAGAAATAAAACTATGAAATGTCTCATTTCCTCAAATGGGTCAAGTGAATCGATGTCACGACCGCCACATTTACTTCCATACCCTTGTGTCTATACGCCACAACAGCAAAAATTATAAAATCACAGAAAATAAAGACAAGAAAACCAGAACCAGCCGCAAATAACTAAATAGGGTATCTGCGTAGCAAATTTCTTTTAACAAATTATAATAGAACTCTCTCAAAGTGATTCTGATCTGATTGAGATAAAATAA
The DNA here is from genome assembly GCA_018230445.1 of Heliconius hewitsoni. NCBI lineage: Eukaryota > Metazoa > Arthropoda > Insecta > Lepidoptera > Nymphalidae > Heliconius > Heliconius hewitsoni. Next base: position 5,449 of record DWAN01005472.1, read on the forward strand.
GAAATTGAATTTAGGCACATTATAGAGTGAGCCAATGTGATTTTATTTTCCGCTACGACCGTCGCCCGTCGACCGCGGCTGGGCCCGTTATTGGGTTACTGCCGCATGATGTTAAACGCTTTGATCCAACGTCTGATTGTCTGATGTCATCATCTTATTAGGTACCTTTCGTTATACTACAAAGGTTAAATTGCAATACTGTAAATAAAATAAAGTAAATAGTTCATTAACTTTTCTTTTTTTTTTGCTTCACGCTGTATCCCGCACGTAGCAGCATAAACAAAGAGAGCCTAATGTTAAGAAGTTTCTTAAAATGATGAGTGAGCGAAGTGCCACTCCCCATCGTCGTCCGAAGTCTGGAGACATTGCGTGTTAAGTGGTTGAACTCGACGCCACGCTTTTGCCTCGACACCAGAGCGAAGAAACTAAAATATTTTAAATAGTTCATTTCCTCTAATGGAAATTGAACCCACATCCTGTTGCGTTTACAGTCACGCGCTTGTACCCCAGCATAACGACTGGCCTCAACTATTTTATTAAGTAATTAGAAAAAATAAGCTACATCTATTTTCTTGGAGTAGGTTACCTAATATATTATAGGTATACGCTCATTAGGCTTTATTAAAAAAATATATAATTTCTGTTAATTTAATTGTCGCGTATTAAGATGTCATGACGACACAGTTGCGATGCGCTTAATTTTTTTAAATTAACTCAATTTTGGGTTTATATATCACTTAACTTAACTGTTGGCCACGTCAAAATTATGACATTATATTTTTTAATAATTTTTTAGCTTTACTGTTTTCCAGACACTCCTCTCTGATTACTTCTCAAAAGATAGGAAAATTAATGAAGTTAAATGTAATGTTCAAATCAGATGATCAGACATGTTTATGGTTCTTTCCAATCGAATACTTTATTTCTAGCTACTAACATTTCTATCTACAGAACATTTAACATTTACCTTCAACTCAAACAAAATAATACCCATCCACACAAACAATCCACTATCTATTTACTCACAAAACGACTACCAAATCGATATAAAAATATAATTGGAAAAGTATTAACCATGAACCTGTACCCTTGGGTCTTTAACAAAAAAGTTAAACCCCTGCTTACCAAGGCATAAGAAACACTTCCTTGCGCCAAATGTCCGATATATTTGTGTTCCCCTTCACTCGACGGCCCTTACATGTTAAAGAATCCATAAATAATAGAGTTGACGCACAGGATTGTTGGTCCCCTTGTAAATTTACTCTTGTCTATGCCCGCCTAATGCCCCCATTGTCTGAACGGATTTATTATTCATTTTCCTAATACATCTGTGATCTGACGGTTTCGATTATGAGTAGGTACTCACTCGATTGCGGTGAGTGCTGTTTGATATTTGAGTATCAAATGTACTTGTATTGTAAATTCAACTAATTCACTTTGTAAATTCACTTTGAGAAAAAAATATAAAATATTACTTTTGTCATATCTAGTAGCAATTTTATTTTTTTGGAAAAAGTACCTTAGTTAGTGATGCATGGTTAAGCGTGGAATAATTTGATGTCACTCATTCGGACTAAACGTAATATGTATGTTCCATAAATTAATATAGCGTAGAGGATAATGAATAAATATGTTAATAAATTAAATAAATATAAACCTAGATAGGTCGATATATCATGAAATATTAGTACTTACTCAAATTAATTCAAGGCATAAAACTCCCGCCCTTAGCCTATACGCAATCAAAAATACAAAAAGGACCATAAACAAAAGCGGCGCGAAACTTATAGTTTAATAATGGCGTAACATTTGTTTGAATTTGTTGGTTGAAGTGGCGCCTGCTGGCAGTTTTATTAAATGCCATGATACCTCTTTACACTTGCTTATTGCCACTTGCGGTTCGCCTTTTTTTAATTTTAAATATAATGAATTTTTAGTGCAGATACAGGGAAAAGTGTGATGATCATTTTCAATTTGCTGTTTATTTCTTTCGTTAGTTTTTGGCTCGCTCATTTCGACATGATTTACTTTATATACTTATTGATTTCTATCGTAAATTTATTGATGAGTGTATTCATTTGTTTGAATATATGCTTAATTTTTTACTAAAATATTTTTTTTATAGAAGTGAAAAGATAAATCAAGAATACCATCAAGAACAATCTAAATAAAGGTGACCAAGTTGTCTTAATCTCAAGCTCTTAGTTCATAATGTCAGATGTTAACCTCCGACAGTAAGTAATATAAGACATTTATATGAACATAGGCTAATCTCAAAAATAGGCACCTAGCATATTTTTTTGTAATCTACATAGTAAAATACTTGAAGCCAGTCGTGGCGCAGCGAAATATGAAAATAGGAAGATCTTAACACTAAATAACAAAAAATAAGTTTTCCATAATGTCAGTTAAAATTTTGTTTAAATGACTTAATGATGTGTGTGACACGAGGTTTTTTGTATAGTTACTATGTTTATTATTAATTTACTTATATATTTATGGTTCGAAATTCCAATAACTTTTTAAAATACTCAAACTCAAGACAAGTTATGCCTTCGTTTCCGCTGCTTACAAAAGTTTTGCTTAAAAAATTGTTCTTGGACTCTATATACAATATTTATCTGTATATAGAGTTCAAGAACAATTTTAAATAAAACCTTCATACAGTCCAAAACATTTCACTACTCGCTTAGATGGACAAATTGCGACATTAAGTTCCGCTATTCAAGTCAAGGCTTTGGTCTCAACACTCATTGTCTCAAAAATTTGGAGGAGTAGGAAATGTCTTAAAAGTTTGGTGGAGGTGTAGTAGGAAAAGAAATATTTTAACATTATGTTTCCTCTGCCTGCCCTGGTATATTCATAAAATCATAATAAAATCACAGAATCTATTACTTATTACATATAGGAAATATTAGAAATTGAGAGTACAAGGAACAGTTTAACCATTCAACCATATCCTTTGTAATTTCAGAAAACAATGACGAGCAATAGTATACGATGCACATCCAATTTGCATCTATGATGCAAAATGTATTTTAAGACTTGTATCACGTATTTTATTTCTAAAGAGAACAAAGGAGTCTAGAAAAACATATTTATAGTGTAGAGATACATATATGAAGCCAGTCGTGGCGCAGGGGCACAAAGTGTGACTGTAAAACCGACTGATTGTGGGTTCGATCCCCACCCGAGAAAATGAAATATTTATTTATATTTTCATTATTTTCGCTTTGGTGTCAAGGCAAAGAGCAGCGATGAATTCATCCATTCAAAACTCAATGCCTCCCAGAATTCGGAGGAAAGTGTAGTAGTCGTAATACTAGGTTCCCTCTGCTTATCCTGCTGTGTACGGGATACAGTGTGAAGCTGATTTAGATACATATTATATTTATTATTTTAAAGATACTAAAGAATAACTCTGATAGTGAAAAAGAAAATATAGTACATACGAATATATTCCGTTTTTTTTTTACCATCTTCGAGACTACGTGTTGAGTGTAGAGAATCAAATGACGTCTTCGTTTTGCTAAAGATTTTTTTACTGACATATCCATTTAAAATAATAAATTATCCATTATTGATGCTAAAATGGCACTTATTGATCGAGTCTGACAGAAAACGGTGGTTGTGGGTTAAAATCTGTACATATAATATACATATACAACGAGTCTTTTTAGTTTGATATTTGATCCCTACTTAGATGCGTAAAAAAGCAATAAAATGTAAGTGAAATGTATGTATATAGAGTATCAAAATTAAATAATTAAACTATCTACAGTTATCTTTTAACTTACGTTTTTTTTAATAAAGTAAAAACACAGTTCCTAAAACTGTGACTTACATCAACATGCCTAGTTTAAGCTTTTCGAGATTTTCTTAAATTTAATATGTATTTTAACAAAATATGGAGAGAACTTGCAATATCTATGGTAAATGGGTCTCAGAAAAGACGTCCATTTTGATTTGGAGCAAGAAATATGCGTAAAGGTATGTCTATAGGTACGACGGCTACGCAGTAGGTATATAGGGGACAGTGAGAGTGCTGTACTCTGATATATATTGATGCTGGTACAGTCTGCGTCGAGTTACATTTTCAAAGGATTTTTGTTTTTTTTTTATGTTTTAAATGTAAATTTGGTTTTGGTTTTTGATAGTAAATACGTTCTTTGGTTGAATAGTAAGTGGAGAAAGGATTTTTTTTATTTATTGGGTTTTTCTGTTTGCCTCGCGGTATTTGCACAAATAAATGAATCAATTATACAAACCAAATTTAAAAAGAAAATTATAATATTTATATCTTTATAATACTAATATTTTTACAACAATAATATATGTAGTTTGTACTTGTAATTGTAATGACCTTCAATAATATTTTTCAATTGATTCATTTTTTGTATATCGCTTATCGGGAATTTATATCAGGAAGGGTGTGTAATCAAAAGTTAATTATGTATGAATATGAGAAATATGTATGAATGACGCAAAAATAATAACGACCTAAAATACAAAGTTTATACTGACAATTTTCTAAAAAGACTTTTTTTTACGAATTATTCAATAGGGCTTAAGTAAAAGCGATCTAGACAGTTGGCAAGTATTGATTGATATTGTCTATGGGGGTTGACACATTCAAATTTTAACTTTATTAATAATTGTGCCTGAATAGTTATAATTAACAAAATTATAACTATCACATAAAATTTATAAAAATTATGACAATAAATAAATTATTAACCAAATGAGAAAACCTTGTGGGATATACCATGTTACGCGCAGCAGCCGGCGACGGGGCGCGGCGTGCGGGCCGAAGATAAGCGGCTTAGCTCCGCATCTGACAGGGACAGCACTATACCCAACAGCCTTACGAGTGAGCGAGACCACAATACATCACTATATACATCTGCGAGTATTACTGCGTACAACGAGTCCCTTTTACTAAATTCAAAAAAGCATTAAGTCCAATATGCTATGTTTCATTTAAAACTTTAATAAGCTGTTTTTAGATTTTGTTTTGTTTAGTCTGTGGCTGTCAGTTGTGTGGTGGGAAATATGGTGGTAAAATAAAAATACATTTTCGAGGAATATCTACGACGCTACAAGTAAAGTTTGCTTTGGTATAGTTATGTACAGGCACAATTTACCGTGGCGTCTAAACAGCTAATTTTAAGAGAACTTCAACCGAGTGGAGTAAAGATTTCGATGTTTTTTTATTTTAATGATGGCGGCCTTACATTATAATTTTATGTCGCCTTCTCCTTGTATATAAGTTATAGTATATGTCAAGTAGGTATATGGCATAAAACTTCTGTTAAGTATATTTTTTTAAATTAGGTTCTTAAAGCTGAGAATCGAAGTTGAAACATATTAGTTTTACATCATAAAAAATACAAATTCTTTTAATTGGCATGGCATGTTTTTAAAGACTAGCTTTTTGGGCCTTGCTTTTTTTACGTTTTATTAAAATGGTAGATATTTAAAGAAAATAAATTGAATAGGTTTTCCAGAACTTCATTTTAGTAAAGCCACAGAGAAAAATTGTTGCACTTTTAATTTTACTCGCTACTTATTTAAAAATGTTAACGTTGAGTAATTGTATTCTTGCATTTATTTGGATATGGCTTTGAGCATACAAAAGATATACCGGGATCTTATATTTACATTGCTGACTTCTCATCTATAGTTTTGTAGCTTTATAAATTTAGTACCTGTACCTGTTTATTAGAACAGGTGAATAAAGTGGTATATTTGGGAAGTATGTTCAGTAGAGATGGA
>DWAN01005473.1:0-11222 GCA_018230445.1 Heliconius hewitsoni
GTAAATATTTCATCTCCTCGAGTGGGGATCGAACCCACAACCAGTCGATTTACAGCCACACTTTGTGCCGCTGCGCCACGACCGGCCTCACTTAAAATACAATTTCTAGGAAATTAGGCAGAGAGTAGAAACGGAGTATCTTAATATTATGTTTCCACTAACCGAACCTGCTACATGAGGGAGGTAAAAAGTGTATTTTATAATAGATACGTAGAAGATAAATAGATTTATTAGGTAAAAATTAATAATTTTATCGACATCGATGAACTATATGAGTACCACTTCACTAAGTCGTTCGTTCCTCTATACGGGCATTGTGTACGGCAGATTTCTTACACCGCTGCAAATACCAGCGAATTTGTATGAAAAATATTTAAATTGGCATTTTTTTGCGAGTTGTGTGTTAATGTTTTTAGTATTTTTTAATTTCTGTTTTTGTAATGGAGTTGATTGAGATGGTAACGAGTTTGAAATTCATTGGGGTAATTTTTATATTCTAAAGTATTTTTACTTGAAAATCTTCATAAGGTACGAAATTCAAAATTAAGCCCGAGTAGAAATAAAAAATGACTAAACAGTCCAATTTTCGAGACATTGCATGTTGTGTGGCTAAAATGCACGCCGCGTCACCCTTTGTCTACCACAACAGGGAAATAAAAATAATTTAAATTTAATTATTCCTTCGAATGCAATGCAAAATTGCAAAAAATTTCGCACTCTCAATCATCACGTTTACAGTCAGACTTTGTTCCAATGTGCCAAGACGAACTCATCGAAATTTATATTAATTATATTTGAATCAACATAGAAATACACATAAATTATTTTATTTTTCTTGGAATTTTACTTGAAATGATCTCAATATTGGAGAGGCGAAAATTATTTATTAAAATATTTTTACTTCCATTACCTAAAGTTAATTACACCGTCGTATTTACTCAAAGCCTATAAAGGAATTGTAAATTATGATAATTCATTTAAATTTCAACATCGAAACGTAATTAACCCCTTTTTCTTTCATCTTTCAAAAGTTTGAAAAAATGATTTTATTTTCTTTTCTTTTGTAGCTTCACGCTACATCCTGCAAAAAGCAGAGTAAGCATAAGGAATCTAATGCTAAGACATTTTCGCTGAATCTTCGACACAAGGCGTGTTGAGGAGTAGAACTCAACGCTACATTTTAACTTGTTACTGGTACGGGGAAATAAAAATAATGGGTGATGTTACCAAGTGAGGATAGAACCTACAACGACAGACAGATAGCCATACGTTGTGCCGCTGCGCCACGACGGCCCCATATATTGTATATCATTCTGTTCTATTTTATTATTTGATGTGGATATATTTTGCTATGCAATTTACATAAATATTATGTAATTTATATTTTTTGAGACCATTCGTGGCGATTGAAATTCCCACCTGATGAAATGAAATATTTTATATAATTTCTTTTCCTCGCTCTGGTAACGAGGTACAGGGCGGCGTTTTTTCGGACTTAAAGTTAATGCTGTTAAGTTATGTTAAGAGTTAAAGTTAGCCCCACCGGCTTTTACAGCGATACCTGGTGGGTAGGAAAGAGGAGGCTGCTTGTGAGGATGCAGATGGAGGTAAGGGCGTCCCCTGCCCTAAAATATATATTTCTTGTTATCAATTTTATATCTCAGGCAATATCGTCGTAAGAACCCGTGCGATATTTGTTGTAACACTGTTGCATCGCTGCTTCAAACTAACTGTAAGAATTTATCATATGTTCCTAATAGATGGAACTTAACGCCGTATTTTATCTTGTTAGAGTGAGGAAATTAAATTGATTAATTCTCCTGAGTAGGTATCGAACCCACCATCATCTGGTCTACGGTGAGATTCATTGAGCCATGACTTAATTAATGATAATGATGATTTTGTTTTAAAATTTAAAATATAGTATATAATGTAATCGTTTTTAACGTAAAACGCTTATTCCAATTCTTCGAATGACAACTCCTCAGACGTGGAAAAGAAAAATAAAAATTATATTTAATATACTGTCACAGCTTTCTTAATAAAGGGATAAGGATTCGTTAAAAACATCGTTAGAATCTTCGCTGTTATTTATGGAAATCAGTCTTCGGTACGTTTTGATCGTTTACTCTTTGCGATATGCTTAGAATTTTAATTTAAAAATACATATATTTCAATTTTTACTTTTTTCTTTCGAATAAATTTTGAAACTAAAGAGTAAGGTAAAAATAAAGTCTTTATAGTGACAATTGAAAGTTGTCCTTAAATTTCATTCGATATCATTTAACGAATGGACCACCTTACGCACGCATATTCCTCAATTGCATTTCCATCTTTGCGCCCAATATTTAAGACATTTCGTGTTGAATGGCAGAACTCAATGCCCCGCTTTGTCTGCCAGAATAAAAGAAATAAAACAAATAAAAATAAGTAAAAGTAAAATAATCTTTCTTTACACCAGAAATAAATATAGGTATATGACTTCACCACATTATATATTATGTTTCTATGTATGTGTATCAGTACAAAAGTTATATTTATCTGGCCAGTCGTGGCGCAGTGGCACGAAGTGTGACTGTTAAACCGACTGGTTGTGTGTTTGATCCCCACCCGAGGAGATGAAATATTTACTTAAATTTATATTTCCATTTCTTCGCTCTGGTGTCGAGGCTAAGCGCGGTGTTGTGTTCTGCCATTTAACACGCAATGCATCCAAAATTGAAACGAAGTGCCTTAACATTAGGTTCCCTCTGCCTCTGCTGTGTGCGGGATACAACGTGAAGCTGATTTGATTTTTTTATTAGATTATCGCTATCTATTAGCTATCACCCAGGCAACCTTTGGATAGAGGAGAGAATATGAAGTGGGTGTAACTAGATATCTGAAGATTGAAGCATAACCGTATATCTCAAAGTATGAATACGGAACGTCAAGTTGTTTGACTTGGGTGTATTTAGAGGATGGCAATACTATCATTTATCAATGTCAATTGTCAGCTTTTAGGAAAGGGGGGGAATGACGCGTAGGTCTTTTAGTAGTGAGAACGAGCAATGCAGACTTCACTTCTCCTTCGAGTGGCATACTAAACTGTTGTACTAAGACATCATCTGACTTCACCGCATTCCGAGTATGAAGGAAGATCTAACGAGTCAGGACTACATGCCTAGGTTTAATAACGTATATATACAAATATAGAAGTATATATTATAAATTACATATAGAAGTAATTAAATGTAATAACTACCCAAGTAGGGTCGTACTCACAAACATGGCGTTTATAGTCAGACGCTGAATATTGCTAATATTAAAAAACCATTACACAACAAATATAAATAAATTCATTAATATTAAAAAAAAAAGTATTGTACATAATCGATGCATAGATCTTATGAAGATATAATGACAAAACAACTAATATTTTTATTTAATCGTATCGTATACGTCTCCTATTTTGTAAAGGGTTTTCTGTAACGAGATGCCTACACAACTCGAATGCAGCATAATTATGTCTAAGTATTGTCTTTGTAATACTCAGACTTTGTGATACAGAATATAATTTAGAAAAGTAGCCCCTATAGTTTATTTGTTTGTTGTTTATTTATAGGTTTGTTCGTTTTCGTAGGTTATGGGTTTGAATTGAATATGTATAAAAAGTGCAGTGGAGAGTGCAGTGATTGTTCACAAAGTTTTTTGTTAAGAGTAGTGTGGTGTTTCTGTTTATATTCTTAGTAATATTTGTAAGTTAATCAATTAAATACTTAATCAATAAAGAATAAGTATATAAAATATATAATTAAAAAATAAGTTAATAATGTCACCTGAACAAAGTTCAATAACTTTAATTTTTCGACTCATATTACTTTTACTCAACTTGAATGGCCAAACGCAATGCCATACTTTACCCGAGACTGGAAGAGTAAATATCATTTGGTAAATGTCGAACCCACAACAACCGTCTTTACATTCAAGTGTCAGGACGAATATATACCAACAACTATATAACCTATATATTACGTGTAGTTTCAACCTGGGGGACATAAATTGTGGGACACATGTTGATGTGTGTGGCACATAGCAAGGTAGACAACGGGGGAAAATGATATCATAGTCTTAAGATATTCTCTTCTCCACTTTCTGCTATTTTTTAGATTATTAAGTTTTGGTAACGAGGCAAAGCTCCTCGCTTGAAAATGATAATATTAAATATTGTTCTTACCCGAGTAGGAATCGAGCCCAAAACCGTTTACGTACGTCACTTGAATTATAAATATATTCATTTTCCGAGTGGGATAAACGCTAAATCATACGCATAAAGCTAGTATTCTCTAAAGTATGTAATAGTATACCGACAGAATTTTAATTTTTAACAAACTCTTGAAGCTTAGATTCAAATAAAAATAGAACTCAATTTATTTTTGTACATCAAAAACGCGATTCGTCTAGACATCTCGAAAATGTTAACAAAAAGCGAAATGTCCATACAAAATGGTAAAAAATCAAAAATCGTGTCGTTTACGTTCCGTTGCAAATATCACTAATGGGATGCCTATTTTACTGCAGTATAATTATGTATATTTCTTTGTCGTAGAGCCTGCGACAGAAAAAACAAGCTAAGACGTTTTTAACAAGATCAAAGGGATACCTTCAATTAAATTTCTTAGGATTATTGTGTAGAGTCTTGAATAATGGTTTTTCAAGTCTTTTATTTTTAGTTTCCAGCTGTATCCTGCATGTAGCAGAAAAGGCGGTGGCGATAAGTTCCGCCACCGTTACACAATGTCTTGAAAATTTGGCGAAAAATTATGAACAAAGTGTTTTAGTACTAGGCTACCTCTGTCTACCCTGCTATGTTCAGAATATAGCGTAAGGCTAATAAAGTTAAATTGGAGTGGAGATTTTAATCTCAATCAAGAAACAAAAATAATAATCGTAAATTATTATAATTATTGTTAAAAAAAAAGGGAATTTATACTTTAATAAAATTAACTTAAATTCTGTTTATTTTTAGTCATCTTTTTTTAAAGCTTTTCATAAGGAATACATTAGACTAACTTAACAATAATATTCTGAGGCAAAACACTGTAGAAACTAGATTGGCTTTTAAAAAGCTTCTGTTTGGCCCAAAGCAGTTTGTGTTCAACCAAAATCATGTAATTTTTTTTAAAGTCCCTCTAATTTTGTATACTTTTCGTTTTATTACAAAGAAATTTCGTGATGAGAAAGAAACTTTGGTAACAGAATGGTGAATAAAAATGTAATTATCAGACATGAGAATTTCAGTTATTCTGTTTTAAAAGTAAAATTGTTTCTAATTAGTTGGTTTTTGAAATAGAAAAGACTTATTTTTATAATATTATTTTGTTAGTTTTCTTTATTTATTTTTTTAAATATAAATTTTGCTCCCGTGGATACATTTCTAAGCTTAAAACTAATCTATAAAGCTCTTTAATTATTGAGTCGATTTCGTTGGCGCATTTCGTCTGTCAGTCATTACTGAGTGACTGACAGACAGAATGCACAAACGAAATTGCTGGACTTAAGAGGTTGAAATTTGGGGATTAGGAAGTTGAAAATGAAAGATGCACTCCTCGAAATTTCTACGAAAACCGGAAAGAATCAGATTTTCAAATATACGTCTTAAAGTCCACGCAAGTAAAGTTGTAAGTAAGGTAAAATATAAACAAATATAAAATATATCTTAAATCATTAATTATTTTATAAACTAATAACTAATTTATAGTAAATGATTTATATCAAGAAACTAAAATAATAATTATAATAACTTATAATAATTATTTTAGTCTCTCTTTTTTTAAAATAATAATAATTTATAATAATTATTTTAGTTTCATGATGGAATAATTATTATTTTACATCTTGATCATAAAAAACCCCACAAAAAGCTCTGGAAAGTAAATGAACAACTATAAAAGAACTGATAATCTTCAAATTGCTTTATATTTTAAACTTTTTTTTAAATTACTTTTTTTAAATAATGGCTACGAACTCTCTCGATTATATCACCTTTCCAACAAAAAACTAAATCAACATCGGTTAATCCATTTGAGAACTACGACGCCACTGAAAGAGATACAAATACATACACCCAAACACGTACACAACCATGCCAATCTTATAACGGAGGGAGGAGCCCTCTGTTTTCGTGGGATGTTTATAAAATATTTTCCAAAAATTGAAAAATGTGGAATAAAATGGATTATCATTGAATTTATTCTTTTTGTCTATACTGTAAAGGATGATATTTTTTTTAGATTCACGCAGTACTGTGCACGTTACATAGTTGGCAGAGGGAACCTGGGAACCTAGTGTAAAGACATTAAAACATTTTCATTGCCCACTTTGTCTAATTTTGGAGGCATTGCGTGTTAAGTGGCGGAACTCAACGCCGGTCTTTGCCTCGTTACCTAAAAAATATTTAATATTTCACTCCCCTGAGTGGGAATTGAAAATAAATCCATCGCGCTTACAGCTTATACGCCACGACGGCCTAATTGAAAAAAAAAACATGTCAGACAATCCTATCAGTATATACTTATATGTATATGGTAGTAATTCTAAAAGCTCAGATAATATATTAAAGAACGTAACATTCGAGCTGAAGTAAAGCCGTTATCTTGAGGCTTGCCAAATCGAAACATTGCAGGTCACGCAATATCATATACAAAATTGATTTATAATGTGTCATACAAACGATAGCCTATAGTGAAATATTTGTAGTGACCTATTGTCTTGTCTGAATCTTCTTTTTTCTAGCTTCCCTCGCTGTATCCCGCATATAGCAGGGTAACCTGCTGCTGCGGTCTGCTTACCAGCTTACAGCTTAATGTTAAGACGCTCCGTTCCGCACTCACCGTTGTCGTTTTATCGTAATTATCGTCTCAACGCCTTATTTCGACATTTGTAGGGGATTGGATAACTTATTGTTCAAAAGAAATATTTGTAAATGAAATTTTAGGAGCTGAATTGAGAAATTGTTTTAGATATTATGCAGTACATGTATGTAAATACCATTTTTTTTAACCAAATTTAATATATAATTAATGAATATTAAGTCTCGTCTTATCAGCTTCTCCACACCACAGCCCCCAAATTTATAATATTAATATACACAAACATACATATACGTATATTCGATACTTGCTGGCTTCATTCCAAGGCATACAGTGAGATATTTTTCTACGTGTATCGCCCGACACATAATCACTGAAATGGCTGAATATTTATCTTTGTTCTGTTCTTGGCTGGAGATGCATTTAATTTCTGTTTTGCTCTTTCACACTAAAATATATTTTATATTTGTTTATGTTTTATTTTACTTACAAGTTTACTTGCGTGGACTTTAAGACGTAAATTTGAAAATCTGATACTTTCCGATTTTCGTAGAAATTTCGAGTAGCGCTATCTTTCATTTTCAACCTCTTAATCCCCAAATTTCAATCTCTTAAGTCCAGCAATTTCGTTTGTGCATTGTCTGTCAGTCACTCAGTAATGACTGACAGACGAAATGCGCCAACGAAATCGACTCAATAATGAAAGAGCTTTATAGATTAGATTTAGCTTAGACAAATCAAAAGCTTAAAATTGAGACAATTTTAAGCTTTTGATTTGTTTCTAAAAGACATTGCAAAATAATATACAGTTTTGTTAGAATCAAGGTGTAACCCGCATACATCATAATTTTCGAAATATTTCTTGTCCAATGGCGGAATCTCAAAAATTGATCGTAACCTAAAGGGAGTGGCTCAACACTAGGCTCAACCTTTTCTGGTAAGCGGAAACGTGTTTCTTGTCCTTTTAACACTTATAGTGTTTCCTATTTATTTGAGCCACGATAGTATATTTGTCTAAATTTTTTTTTACATTTTTAAATAAGTTATGCTTTTTATCTTACTAGTGGCCGATTTTCCAAGCAATTTGGGTGCGCTTCAACTTTTCTTGGTTGCTTAATTAGCGCTTTAATATCTAGGTCTGAATATTTAAGATGTTTTTGATACCGCAATGCACCTGGTAGGCGGTTTGTTGTAATGGAGATTACTGGTTCAAATCTCGCTCTCACTTCATATTTTAAAAGGTCACACGTTTTACTAGTAAAATACCTGTAATCTCTCGTCTTTACTTATAAAGAAATATTTACACGAAAGTATATTATTTCATAAATCAATAATTTGGCGCTGTAAGCGCGACGGGTTGTGGGTTCGAGGAAAATATTTATTTAAATTTATATTTCTATTTCTTCGCTTTGGTGTCGAGGCAAAGTGCGGCGTTGAGTTCCGCCGCTTAGCTAGCAATGCCTGCAGAATTCAATTGAAAGTTGGGAACGAAGTGTCTTAACACTAGGTTCCCTAGGATTTTTTGTTAATTAATTGATCAAATTAGTAGGTATTATTCATTTTAATCAATTTAACGGTACGCCGCATTATTTCAGTATATTTTTTTCTACAGATTGAAATTTGACCTTGTGACCATCACCTACAAAAAATCCAATAGAAAAAGCTGTTGAAACTGAAATTTGAATTTGTTAATATTAAAAATATACAACTAACGAAGCTGTAAGAGTATTTTGTAAGACAAATGGCTTACTCGGAAAGTAAAATGGTGGCATCTCACGAATACCTACTGTAATGGTTTTATAATTAAATTATTTATTTGAATTAGAATTCGTAAAGCTAAAAACTATTAAAAAACGCAGTGTTAAGTTCTGCCACTCAGTGTCTTTAAATAAAAGAGTAGCTTACAATGTATGATATTCTTTTTGTATAGCGTAATATAAAAGATTGAACATGAAACTTTAGTAGATTTAGTAGTAGTCCCACTGTACCATAAGTGCTTTAAATTCTTAAATTACGTGTCAGTTTAAAGTTTTAAGTAGAAGATATAATTTCCTCATTCGAAATAGCACAAAGATGTATATTATGTCTGTAATCACGGAGACAAGATAAATGGTAATGTTTGATATTGTACTTGGACAGAACTAATATTGTCTTGTATATTATATAAACGAGTTGTAGCCCGCAATTTTATACACGGAGACTGTAAAATGTAGTCTTCTTTCTCGTACTCGTAGGACTTAAGGCAAATTTCTGTGTTCTACGCCGTGTAGTACCGGTTTCATCACGCGCTGTGTTGATCTCCACCCCTTGACAAGCGAATTATCGAAAAATTGGGCAGAGAGTGTTTTAACACTAAACTCTTGTTATCGATAAAGATGGCCAATTTTTCACTATAATACTTAAAGAAGTCTTAAGAAAAGACCATTATTTTTCCGCTATCGTTAAATCCCTTAAAGCAAAATTCATTGCTCGAGAAAAATACGTTTTCGCTATTAAATTGTCATTTTTTAAAACCGACAAATGTAACCGTTCCAGAAGGAATGGCTGAAGTTTAGATATCTTAACGAAAATGTAAAGACTATCTCGTTCTTGAAGATTTTATACATTTTTGTTGTTTTTTTTGTATATTAGTATTAGGGTCGTGAGTTCGATTTCCATAAGGCCGTCGTGGCGTAATGGGACAGCGTCTTACTGTAAACACTATGCTTCTAGTTTTAATTCCCACTCTAGGTATGATTGTAATTAAATTAGTTGCATTTCTCCGACTTGGTAGATAAAATTCGGCGTTTCCAAAATTTGGGCAAAAAGTGGAAAATGTAATGTGTTAACACTGAGTTTGCTCTACCTACCACGATGTCTCTGTCGTAATCTTTCCTTCTATTACAAGATGTAAAAAAACATTCCAAAGTTCTCCACGACTTCATCCAAACCATATAATTTACTGAATTAAGTACAGTAATTTACCGAAATTCACACAAAAACCTTTTTTCGTAAATGTAAGGTGCTACAGAGAGCACATTTGCGGCGTAATCGACACAATATCTGAGTTTAAGTGACGTACAATTTATGTACTGTAGAGATAGCGATTTTACCATTTTTTTTCAGCCGATCAGTTTTTATTATTTCACTTTATTTCACATATAATCAGGTTTCTTACTTTCCGCCGAACCTTCGGAATGTTGCGTGATAAGTAGCGGAACACGACACCGTGATCTGTCTTCGTAATAGAGAGCAAGTAAATGAAAATAATTCTATCTACTACTGCCTACCCTGCTATGTACGGCATATAGAGTGAAGGTAAAAAAATGTAAGCACGAAAGGAGTGCTTTAGTACTACGTATCTCTTTGCTCTTATCTTCGTTTTCTTAATTCGATTTCTGTTTTATGACCAAACGAATTCCGAAAATGTAAGAAAAAAACAAAATAGACCTTTATTTTATTGTATTCAGTAAATAATACAAGTTAATTTTCGAAATTGTGAAAACCTTGTGATAACACATAATATATACTTATACTTTTTTAAAGACGATTTTATCTCTACCTAGAATTAGTTTAATAGGCTGTTTAAAGCAAGCAGGTTAAGCCTATGCTATATTGCAGGTAAAAAAATACTTCTGTTATCAAAAATGTACTCTTAAAATATTCTGTATGCGGTATATGCGCAAACCTATAAAAATATCAAGTCTTCATATTACATTATATTATATAATTATATTCCTTTATGTATTGTACCATTTATTTCGGACGGTCATTGTGCGGGTCAGCGCGTAATGTCACGTGAAATGAGACGTCCCTTTCGATGCTAGTGATGTACCAAGTTTTATTATGTAATACTTTATTTTAAAGTTAAAAAAAATATATGTTTATAGTTTTATTTTCAATATATGGTATATATTTACAAATCTATATGTTGAAACCATATATATAGGACCTGCATGGACATACATTGTACACGTCCCCTCCAGAAACGTTTAGATGAATATCTAAACGTTTTATCTAATCTCAATCTCAAAAACTACTACCTTATCTATTTAAGATTACATTAAGATTAAGACTGTTTCCTAAGATAAAATATACCTCAGCGAAAGTAAAAATAATCATTTCGATATGATTCGCAGTTTCCGAGGAATCTATTGTCAAACATACAAACATGCTCTAATTGTATAATTAGAAAATTTTGCACTCAAATAAGTTTGAATGCATTATGATACGCAAATAATATCCAATTTCAATAATATTACATTAAATGTCTAACTAATAACCTCCTTTTTGAAATCGGATGATAACTATATATTTCCTCTATTAAGAATCGAACCTTGTAACAATTATTTATATTTGTTTCTAAGTGCATTGTTAATTTATATTGTATTT